>JAVQJL010068881.1:0-37352 GCA_036024295.1 Nannoperca obscura
GGGATGCTGGTTCGCAATGCTCTGGCTGTCTTCCAGATACCAGGGTACTCATGATATCACCCCATCACAGTTTAGGTCATAATTACTCATAAGTAACAGTGGTTACCTCAGCCCCCCCCCACCCCCCATCTGCAGGCTGCTCCCTCGCTCTGATCATACTCACAGCCCCTGAGACTCTGAATGAATGAGTGAATGAACAAGTAAGGATGGAGGGGCCTTTGGACTCCGGCTGGACTGCCAAAGCCAACGTGCGGACCACCGCTCCCCTCACTCTTCCCTCCTCCCCACTCTTTAGTGGAAAGGTGAAGCCACAGTGGAGGTCCTAAGTGAAAAACAACTGGAGCTTGGTGCTGTATGACTCCTCTTTTTCCACCTCTCCCTCTCAACATGGACTGGTTCAGAGCAGCCGAACTGGGCCTCAGCAGCAACCTCCCCCTTTACTGCAGTCAACCACATGCTAGTGTGTACACACGCCCAAAAACACACTTTTGTGAACAGACATTGATGTAAACAGACACAGGCGCGCACATACCATATACACAATCACAAAACACTCACACACACACCGCAGTTAATGATGACCAGATGTGGGGAAGTGATGTGCAGTGTTTTGTGGTTTGGTCTAATCTCCAAGTACCGGACCAAGCTTTCCCTGGCTCCTTCCGCCTTAGACCGGCTTCGCTCTTTACTCCAGTTTCCTTATCACAATTTAAACTCAAATCAATGGGAATCTGAGCTTTATTTATAATGTGTTGTTGTGCTGATAAATCTGAAACGTGGATGAGAGCTTTCAAAACCCACATACTTAAGCTTCAGCTAAGCATCAGTAGGTGAAAAATGTTTTTCCCTACTAACTATCAACTAACCTGTTATGTCTAGTCGACCAGACCCATCCACCACAACCAGTGGCTTTGTAGACGTCTTGGTGTTCATCATCATCGTCATGATGTTGTCCGGAGTGAGAGAATCGCAAGAATCACCGGGTCGTAAGCACTGTGTGGATACAATGTGAGAAATAAAGAGAATTTCGTACTTAAAACTACAAACTTGACAGTGAAGATAGAAGAAACATGCCACTCTGTAAAAGGCATGCGATGTTCTACACATACACACACACACACACACACACACACACACACACACACACACACACAAAAAAGGTTTTGTAAAAGCAGATACACTCCATATTTCTCAACCTCAAGTAAATGCCCCCTGTCACTCTTGACCAAAAGTATCAACTTTGAAATCTAAAAAATGACAAACTCATGAGTCTCAACCTGGACAACCAGGGCAGATGTTGATTTTGTTCTGCAGCCGGATCCTTGGCAAACCTTATCAATTCATGTTTCCTGCTTAGCTGTGGGTGCGGACCTGATAATGAACGGTCAGGTCAGCCAGAGAGTGGCATACTACTCCACCAACTTAAAGTCTTCTCAAACGACACTGCTAATACTACATACCTTTAGTGAGACCCAAAAAAACTGAAAATAACATTAAATTAAATTACATTAAATGTGCAAACAAATAAAAGCAATTTGGAGAGTATTATACAGCATACCAGTGGGAGTCCTTTGCTCTGAGGACTCTTAGCGCACAGAGACATCTCACAATGCAGGAAAAGCAGCGACATGTTTAGCTTAGAGTTGAAGGTGAAGCTGAAACTTTTCTTCTCCGCCTGCGTGTGAGGGATGGGGAAGTCCCTCTGAGGATAGATCGTAACTGAGTCGTCCGTGGGGCAGACTGTCTCAATGAGAGTGTAGTCAAAGGCCATGCTGGGCTTGGAGTTGGGAGAAATGAAGCACGACATGATGGTGAACCCCAGCTCTGGATCTGATGCAGTCGATGTGACCTGAAGCACATGAGAGAGAAGAAGAAAAAAACATTTAATCTTAAATACATGGATAATTTGTCACGACAAAACTCCATATAAAACTTCATATAAGTAGAACTAGATGAATTTATTTTTTTCATTTTCCACCTACTTTACAACGACCCATTACTTTTTTCTTTTAAACCTTGATGAATCTGCAGAACACTACCTGTGCAGCACCAAACAACAGCAGACAGTTTGCAGCTAGCTAGTGAATGTTGTGAAACATTTAGCAGCTAAAGAGCCTGGGGCCGGTTGCACAAAACACCTTGAGTTTTCTCCTTAGGTATGACACTTAAGGCTCAATTTCTCCTTAGCTGAAGGAGTTACTTATGGGTGTGGCACAGAATCCCTGAAAAGGTTTCCGTTAAGGCATTTACTGGATTGAAATAGATTTTACAGAGGTAACATTTTACAGTTTCCATGGAGAGTTTGTAGTTTGCACTCGCGCTTGTGACACCTGTTATTGCTTCACCTGTTACTGTTTCACTTTTGGCCTGTAGACAGTAAAAAATGGCATAGGAAAAGAAGACAAGAAAACCAAATTGGTCAGAGGAGGAAAATATTATGCTTCTAGAGAAATACAATAAAAGAAAGCAAATAACAGCAAGAAAAAACTGCAAATGCAGGGCGAAATTGCAATGAAAATCCACTGTGGACATCAAACACATCGCCTATTATTGACTGGAAAGATCCCATAGCATTAAACCGTAGAGCAATCATTAACTGCAAAGGAGTTGGAAGGGCTGCTGAGGACGGAGAGACAAATTATGAATTGACTGTAAAATCAATTTCACATGGTTGAGCGTAACCATTGGGTTCTCCCAGTAAGGAGATTACTTAAATATAAGACCAAGATAAGGAGAAAACTTTAAACACTTGCGTGAACATTTTAAGAAAACCTTATGAAGAAGACTTAAGGGTGTTTTGTGCAACTGATTTTATTTTAAGGAAACCTTAACTAGTAGCTTAATGTAAGGTGTTTTGTGCAATCGGATATTTTTCTTAGAAGTTGGTGGAGACCAGAGCAGACCTGAAGAGAGAGTGGATATTGGGTCCAAATGAATTCCAATCTTGATCTGTCTGGTGGATGTGTAACAAGTGCTTGCTAACACATTAGCCACGTCAACTGCAACAAATACCTTTAAGTAGCAGTAACGTCTTTCAATTGATAAAACAGTCCCCTGAGTTATTATTCCTCCTTTTCTTCTTTTGGAGTAGCCATGGTAGCCTCATAGGAAAGGTGTCACATACACATACACAGAAAGGTCTTTGTAACAAGCTGGCTCTGCATCCACACTGTCAGTGAGGCATTTCACACTGATATCAGCATAAATCATCTCTTCAAAGGGCCAGAGTCTTTGCCATCTACATGACCTCCATAAATTACTGTTGCAAAACAGACAGCAGTTGGAGCCAGATGGATAGGATGTGGACATCACGTAGAATATGGGGGGTGAAAGTGAGTGTTAGCTTTTTAGCCCCAACTAGACAAAATACAAATTGACCTTGTGGAGACCACACGAAGAGATCAAAGCAGGAAGAGATAAAGTCCCAGACAGAGAGTTCACAGAGCACACATTTCTTAGTAAAGTTTTAATTTAGGGACAAAAACATGAGTTGCATGAGAGAATACTACATTCAACTGCAAAACACACTGTACTCTGAATCAAAAGGTAATGTATTTGAGATACAAAGCATACCTCCACAAAGACTTGCTGATTTTGAGAAACAGTGTAGAAGGCCTGGCGTGTAGGGCTGTTGAACGGCAGTGTGTTGTACAACTCCATGTTAAACGTCATGTTGCTGGCCGGTTGCCTCCCTTGTCCCGGTACTATCCTGGGAAGTGTTTTCGTGGTTTCATGCTTCTTTTGGTATGTGCAATTGAACTAGGAGGAGAGAAAGACAAGGCCAACACAAATATCAGCAGGGATCTGACATCAGATTCCACTGCTAAGCACCCTCACCCTACAGTACATGACCGTGTTCCAGTGTCTGACCACATTAAGATGAACTAGAAAATAGGAAAGGAACATAAAAGATACTGTATAAACAAGAACAATAAGTGGGAGATGAGGAATGGATAAGACAAAGGAAAATAAGTCAGTAAAGGGGAAAACAGGGGAGAAACTTTAAACTGGAAAATGTTAGGTCAAGTTCATAAAACAGACATCATAGAAAGACAGGGAGATTGCAGGAGCCAGAAGAGTCTTTACTAGAACCAAGGGACTCTGGGAAAAGGGGTTTCTTACAACTCTGCATAATTTACATAGAGATGCAGAAGATCGGTCGTCTTGATTTGTCAACTTTCACCGTACAATGAAGTGCAACTCTCACAGAACCACAATGTCTTACCACTATGACGAACGGGTACTCTGTGGGCTGTGGGCTAAATGTCCTCTTTAACTCCACTGGGTCACTTGGGAACCGCACGTCTCCAGATTCCAGATCCTCATCATCCAGCGGCCCGCCACTCCCATCCTCAGCAGGACTTATCACAACCTGCAATCCACAGAGGAGTCCATCACTCACAGTTAGTAAATGAAAGGAAAACTTTCACAAAAATCATGTGTAGGCCTTTTCTTTTTAAACAGATCCAGTTGTGAGTAGTGTTGCTTGAATCAGGGTGCTCTATAATCCAAATGTACAGAGATTTGGATCTTTGAGAGGGGTCGCCAAAACATTCTGCAGCCAATTCTTTGGATTCAAAATGTGGAAATGTCCTGTGAACAGTGGGACCCTGGACAAAAACATATTTTTAATGTCAGGGGTCTGAGATGAGTACACGCTGCTTTTAAAGGGAAATTCAGGGCCTTATTTAATTTTATTTTTCACACATTTTGGGGTCTAGATGACTACCAAAAGGTTTGGAATTGGTCCAGTAGTCTGCATCAGGGGGCGGGCTGCAATGGCTGCAATATAATCCTTTGGGGCAATTGCGCTATTGCATTATTCGATGCATCTAACAACATTATAGAAACATAGTGGATCCCTACAGAGACAGACCGTTGGTTAAAGAGTAACGTCCTTCTGTCTTCCTGCAACAACATTTCCTTGAACGAGATTTCTGCTTCTAGTTAAACAGACACTTCAAATACCAATCTGAGCCTGTCGGTGGCAAAAACAAGCACTTTTAGTGGATGTACCTTTTATGGGCACAGTTACCCCAAAGGATTACGTTGCAGCAGGTGATCTACTGGACCAATTCCAACACTTTTGGTAACTATTAGTCATTCAGACCCCAAAATGTGTAAAAGAAAAAAAATAGGGCCCAGGTTTAAAATTTTCCCTTTAAAAACATTTTGATGTAATGAGGGCAGAGGATATACTCAGTGACACTAACAATGTTTTTCTTAAGTCTGCACCAAATGTTAGTTGGCCTGCCATTGGTGCCACAGCCGAATTCAACCTGTATGTCACAGGTCAGGAGAAACAACAGCCAAAAGACATTCAACTTTGATGTGTAGAGACTCAGATAATGAAAAAGTATTTCTTTTGACTAGAGGTCAGAGGTTATCCCCGCATCCATGTGCTAACACAAAAGACGACCTTGGACATGTGCCTGCATTGGAGAGAAAATGTGTCGTTGCAAATTTCCTCCACAAAAGATTTCAAAAGGTTGGGGAGGAAGTGATTCATCCTTGCTTGTTAGAACAAACACGCTGGATGAATGCATTCCATAATAATGAAGATAACTAGGGATGTCAGATGTGAATGCTGAATCCCAAAGAAACATTCAAGTGTTCACCAGTACGTGAAAATGTACATACGTAAGTTAAACAGAGGATAGATTTTTCCTCACTTATTGTGCAAGGAAATACAAACTCTAATGATACTGCAGCTATTGTGCATTTTTTCCCACTTTTTTCATTTTCTATTCATCCAAAAAAAGAGGATAAGACAGTTTGTGGAAACCATTTTAACTTCAAGCCTTTGAGTGGGTGTTTCCCATCAACTGTTGACTGACATCTGATAGCTGCCTTTGCTTGGAAAGCAAACATGCTTGGAAGTTGACAAACATGCTGTCAACTTCTGTGGAGTCTACTGACTGGAGCACATCCTAGTCGTGTATAGCCTACAAACATCCCCCTCTTTTTTCAACAAGCCCACATAGCTATGGTTATGTACCATCAGTGTTTTAAGAACTTTGTATTCCACTTGGAAAATGGAAGCTGGCAGGCTGGGCTAGCTAGCTTCCACTGAGAAAGTGTATACGCAAAGTGGAAGCTAACTATAGTCCTCTAACCTCAGCTCTCCCCCAGTTGGTTAACTATCTGTGTTAGAATTGAAGTGATATTAGGAGCTTTTTTTGGTGCCCATCCACGCAGATTCATCACCAATCAAATTATGGAACCATCAATTGGAACCAAAAACTCTTATCATCTGGAGAACAGTAATGTAATGTAATGTCATTGAAGAAAAAAACAACAACCTGAATTTCTTCATTTTTGTTATTACAGTTTTAACCAAATAAGGATGTCGATTTCTTACAAAACATTTTTGTATTTACCTTACAAACTAGGAGGAAACCTTTCATAATTCAGAATTAGCAGGTTTATCGACATAATAGGTACTGTACTCACAGAGTTGATGTAGAGGGCCATTGGGCTACCCTGCATGGGATACACGGTGGTCTGACAGCCAGTCAGAGGAGTTTCCAGTGTGTAGTGCGTGGCATTGACTGCTGCTCTGCATGCTGGGTCTTGGAGCGTGAGGTTGGCATGAGTAAACCCATTCGCCTGAGGAAACATCAAAAAATGGCACATTATTGGACACAGATCAAACTTTGCCTTTATTAACTAATATTCAGAATTGTAAAAAAAAAAAAAAAAAGCGGTTGTGTAAGACATTGGGTTCCCAGGAATAAACAAATCCCACAAGGTGGTCTAGTTCCAGCCCCAGCTTCTCCTAATTACAGTCTATGCCAGTTTCCATTCTGTGATGTGGGCTGACTGCGCTGTCCCTCTGTTCAGGCGCCAAATGTTGGGAACTGGGCTACTTGCTTTATCGTCAGCCTGTGTTTAACAGGGACGCTGGCATTAAAATAAAATGCAGTAGTAGAACGAAAACATTTCTTACCATTGTTTGTTGTTATTTTACTTAATAACATTTTTTTAACCAGGTTATCTTTATGTATGACTGTATGAATCAAGCAGCAGGCAAAACTAATCTCTACAGCTGAAGGCCCACATTGTAGTCTATGAGTGACCATTAGATTTGTGTATTTAGATGATACCATTGTGGTATCATTCAAATATGTGAAAGTGGACACTTTTCTGATATCAACAACTAAGAAACATGGAGGTTTATGTTTCTAAAGGCAGTGCAGAAGTCATTCATTAAGCCCCTTAATTGGTCCAGACACTGGTATTCTCATTAATGTGTCTGTTATGTGTTTGTTGTTTTCTGTTCTTCTACTCACAGTTTGTCACATCAAGTCTGTGTCGCAAGAGTGGCGATGTAAGAAGAAAACACCCCAAACCAAATTTGATTGATCAGACTGGCAAACAATTGTCAGACGCAAGACGTGAATCGCATTTCAAATCATCAGTGACCCTGGATTAAGCGTGGGTGGGAAATACCTTCATTTGTTTTGTTTTTTCACTGAAACATTGAATATGAAAAACAAACTGCTTGTCTAAGCAGTCGTTACATTAGAGGTGAAGCTTCGGTGCTGTAACAATTTGTTGCTTAATGGATAAACTGATAATACCTATAATCTCCATGTTTGAACTACATATGCTGTCATCCGCTTGCTCTTATCAGTTTCTTATTGTTATTGTTCAACAGTTTTGGTAGTAAATAACTTTAATTAATACAAATATTTAATAAATAATAATTTTAACACCTTATATTACATGCTCTTTCTACATTTTTGTCTGTTTCTGGATTTTAGTGTTTTTTGTGTTGTGTATTTTTGTACATGTGTTATACTTGTTGCTTTAGAATAAAACTAAACTAAACTATTTAAAATAATTATTAGTTTCTTGGCATGATGGATAAAATCATCCTGTCCACTCACTTGCAGGCTTTCTTTGTCGATGCTGACCACCATCCTCTTGTCCTCACACTGCACGCTGAGGCCAACATTCAGAGCGCCCTGCTGCTCCTTGGGCTCTCCATTTCCCCACAGGCGGTCGTCGAGGGAGGAGGGCTGAGGCAGGTCGGGCAGGCCGTCTGATGCAGGGGGAAAGAAGGGAAAGGGCAGACCGGAGCGACGTGAAGCCGCTCGGGCTCCTGGATGAGGATTGGAGTCGCGCAGGATGGAGAGCTCTGGAGGGAACATGCTCTCCATAGGATCCACCACATCTGGAAATCGCACATGGTTAAGACCTCATGAGTCTGATTGTACAAGCAGGGAAATTACACAGGACTACGACTATATCATCATTTCACAATTTCACTCAGATTTTTCTATAACGACTGTGAAATTTGTAGTATTAGTCATGAAAAAAATTGTAGCAGCTGCTAAAAGGTATGTCTTGCATGTAGTATTTTAGCACTATTTCTGATTCAGTATAATTAAGTGTAGAATTCAGAGGGTGATTCTTCAGTTTACCTGGCTCTCTGAGTCGGATACTGAAGTGGTTAGCCACAGGAGTGCTGGTGTAAGATGTGACTGGACTGTAGTCATTCTCCCCCGCCCACTTGATCAAGGCTTGTGGCCCTGATGGCAAGTGCTGCTTGGGGGATTTTGACACTTGCATCCGTCTCTCTGTATTTGAACTAAGACTCACGGTATCAGAGGCCTGTGGAAAAGAAAGCAGACATGTACAGTAATTTATCTCGTCATATTGTATGTTTGTCATCATAAATTACCAATTTCATGCCTGAAAGACTTTGCATTTAAGCAGGCTCCTTTAAGATCTTCAGAAAAAATAAGATGATTTACTGTTCAAATATTACCACAGATATTCAACTTCAAGTACAGTCCTGTACTCGTTCTGTGTCGAGCGTGAATCATGTGTGAGTGTGAGGTAATGGGCGTGTCACAGCTCAATCAATGCTGCTAACACAGTTTTTTTGTTTACTCCTAAAAATCGTGTCCTGCCCTGCTGCTTACCCTCCCTGTGTGAGGGAGTAATGCTTCTTTCACACAGCCATTTCCCACACATTCAAGTCTCTTGAGCAAGACTGAGAAAAACCCACTTTCTGACAGAAGTGAGGCCTCAGTTTTATAAGGTTATCATATCACATTCGTAGTTGACACTCTCCCAGACACCGGTTGCACAAGCACAGCATCCTGTGTGCCACTGCTGTCACTTAATTATGGTCATTATTTTATAACAAATGACTAATTGAAACAACAGATTAATTAATATATTAATATATCAAACAACAATGAAGATAATGTGAAAATTATTTAATAATCTGCTGTACTGTATGTTTTCCAACAATTTATCCAAATGTTGTCCAAAAAAGACCAACATTTTCTAATCCAAACTGCAATATTGTTGATGCAAGTGTTGAGTGAGTATAAGAAAACAGAAATGGGTCAGACACATCTCCACCAGAGGCATTACCATCCATACGTGCTGCTGTAAGTACCAGAGGCTTTGACCTTGCATTACACTCAACACAGCCTGACAGACTTACTGTACAACAGTGACCAGGCAGCTGCACAAACACAGCGCGCCTGGCAAAAGTGCGGTGTCATGGCTGCAGCAGTCCTGTAGGAGTATCAGCATTACACACTGAGGAAACGCAGAACACCCTGCACACCTCCAGTGAAATCTGTACAGGGCTAACAGGATCGAGGGCCAACCAAACAGTAGAGCCTAAATGTCTCCAGACTCATCACATGGAAATATTTTGGGAAATGTAAGAGTTTCTTTCCATTTTATTGCACTGCATGTTTGTTCTCAAAATGGGGTTTAAAATTCCATCCAAGGAGCAATGCTGGCGGTTGGACAACTGCCAATTCTCGACATGACATGACTCTACAATTCAGAGAATACAATGGTACTAACTTACTTATTGTTGTAAATTTTCTTCCAAAGTGTACATACTTTTATTTTTATGGATCCTGCGAGACTTGATTTATACTAATGAAGATTTAATATCAAAACAGTATACTCACACTGAGCGCTGAAATGTATAAAACCACATTTCCAAGTAAAGGGCAGTCTGATATATAGCAGTAATTAGCCAGTGTTTGTCTTTTGCGCGTGTCCTAACAGCTCTCAGCTTAAGAAAGTGCCTGAAGCAAGCGCTGCTCATAATTCACATTATGACTCATGGGAAGCAGCTTCGGCTCTATGTGCAGTAGCCTTGGCTCTGAAAATATGTGATGCCCCCCCACCACTCCCGCCCCTGGCTCTCTGAATGTGATGACAATCCCTGGTGCAGCCGCGATGAAAATTCACAGTTCCTCCTAACCTGTTATCCCCACCCCTCTCCCTGCAGCTGGGACCAGGCGCCAATACAACACACATTCTGGTGTTAAATATTCTTTGGCCAGTATTGCAAAGTGATGACATTTCTGTCTGTGACATGACTGGTAGGCCACTGTGATGTGTGATAAGACTATATAAAATCTCAGTGGTGAAGAGTGTAAGGAAGGAAAAAAAAGATGTTCCTGGACGAAAAGCTTTTATCTGTTGTCACGCTGCTAGCTTACCACGACATCTAGCTTGCCAATCACGCTGTGGGCCTTGATGACCCAGTTGACAGACTTGGCGCACTTGAGCAGCAAGACGACGTCACGATGCAGCCGGACATCGTCCTCCAGAGGCCGTAGTTCTACTATGACATCCACCTGGAAAGCACTGCAAAAAAGGAGACAGAAAAATAAATTTTGGACGGATAGGCCGACGTAGCGTTATCGTGCCTTCTGTGTCTGGCCAACTAATTAAAAAGATGGATGCATTCCCAGGAAAAAACAGCAGACATATGCACTACAGACCAGATAGCACTAGAGTGAGATACAGAGAACTACCAACATTCCCAGATTTGAGGTCTTGGGTCTGGGTGTAAAGAATAATCACTCCACTGGGGGAGTGAGGAGATTATCTGGCAAACCTGGACTTTGAGACCTAGTTTTGAAATATCTTCCTCAGAAGAGCACCACTAGGTGAACAGTAACAGCCCCCCACCCCCACCTCCTGCCTTCATGTTAGTTTCTATCCAAAACAAACTCCACAGAGATTAGTGAGAGCGTCTTGACCTTAAAAATAAACTATGACAACATGTTTTCTTGGCTTTGGCTGCTTTGGCCGGCTCACCTGCTGGAGTTGGGGGCTTGGAGCTCAATGATGTGGACTTCTTGGTCTTTGTTGGGTCCAGACAGGACACAACCCTTTGATGCCTGTGGCTCCACGTAGCCGCCCAGGTAGTTCAGAGACAGGAACTTGGTATCAATCTTGCAGGTATTGGAAAACACTGGATCTAAAAGTAGAGACATGTTGGCGTTACTCGTCGGGGGTTCTGTGAGTTTTTTTTGATCCCCCAAAGAAGAAATACGATTTTTTGTCACCCCTCCAACAGAGGTCAGAGCTCGAGGTCATCTACAGAACAGCACCTCCCTGCTTCTGGGAGGAATTCAATGTCCTGCTCACAGAGACTTCAGTGGGGTGGGTTGTTTTCTTTGACCCAGCGGTTCCAGCTGAAGAACAGTTTCCCTGCTCACTTGACTACACAGCGCTGCAGCTGGTGTTCCCATTGTCTCAGCACTAACTAGACTCAGGGCTGTGTTGGATGAGGTTGGGCGTGCTCTGGTTGGCATGACCTTTCTTCTTATCGACAGGGAAACGACCCTTTAGATTTAACGTGGGAAAACTGTGCAAGGAATTTTACCAGAATTTCGCCACAATAACAATATATAAAAGGACAATAATATTAATAAACACATTGAATCAAACCTTCTAGCTCCTCCACTTCCATGACTGTTTAAAAATGTAATTGCTAACCCTTCTTAGCACTGGGAGAAAACACAGTACAGCTGCTTCCTTATTTGGCAAACAGAGCCTTGGACAAAGTGTAAACTGTAGGTTGGCACCTTCCTCTCCAGAACTCTTGTGGCACTATAAAGAGCTGAAGAGAGGGAGAATCTGTCCATCTTCATGAAACCCTACTGATGATGTGAAGGAGTGGAAATCTACAGCTCTTTGCTTCGAGTAAACATCATGGCACTATGGGCTTCTTCCAAACCACAGCCTCCTAATGACACAAGCCAAACGTTGTAAGGCTGAGCAACCACTCCGCTCTCCACAGCAACTAACAACATAGAGAGAGAACTTATCACCGGCAGTAGTGGAGCCATTATTTCTTTCCAGACGTGAGCTTCATTTTATTTCCATGTAGTGAAAGATGCTCATTAAAAACAAGATGTCCTGAGAGCTGATACACTGTGAAGTTAGATGGACTGTCGGTTCACTGTATGCACCAGCCAGTAGAGAATGAAGTATCACAAGTCCACGGCTCCAACATGTGTGAAGATCAATCACAGCCTCCCCTGAGAATCCCCCTGTGCTTCTTCACTTACCTCACTTTTTGAAAACTGTGAAAGGCATCTGTTCCTTACCTCTGCTTTTTTCCACCTGACATTTGGTCAACCTTTGTATGCCCTCCACCATATTTTTAACACTCTTTTTTGTATGTTTAAATTGTAGCCACATCATTTTAATGAAAACTATGGAAGTAGAAGAACCACTTGGTAAAAGAGAGACATGACAGACATTTCCAAGGATTTGTATCCAGGGACAAGATCTTGTTAGTGACAATCTCACAAACAACTGCATCACATCACACATTCTGTTGCTCTGATCGGTTGTAGGTCTATCCAATTGCATCCAGAGGAATTTTTGTCTGCGTTGATAAAATTAACTGAGAGGTTCCAGACTAATTTGCATTTGGCAATGTCAGGTTGCAAATCACTATCATGGCTTCATATTTTAGTTTCCATAACCATAACATCTTTATTTGTGTCCCACTTACACACTATCACACATCTCAAAAACTACATCTCAATGCTCTCAAGACTCACAGCACCATCAAACTAGGACATTTAGAAAAATAGGCACAGCAATGCTCCCGCAAAGGCAGTAAAGGAGAAGACATGGATATAAATATTGCATGATTTAAAACATTCCAATTGTTAGTGTTTTACAAGAAAGTAAATGCATTCAATCTGTTTGTTTTGTCCTCAAGGATACACACACACAACATATGTTTTAGAGGAAAACAGTAAATGTAAACATAACTTTTGTTTGTTTACAAGAATCATCTTTAAGTTAGGCAGTAGTTAACTAATAACTAATAAATCAATAATCTAATATGTTCAGTTCTGGTCCGTTCATATTAAATGTGTATGCACACATAGAAAGTTACCATGCAACAAAACACACACATTTCATTATTGATTATCTACAGACTGATCATTTGGTCTATAAAATATCAGAAAAAGGTGAAAAATGCCTGCCACAGTTTCCTATTTTGAGTCTTCAAATTGCTTGTTTTGTCTGACTAGCAGTCCTGAAGATATTCAAAGAAACTGAAACTGAAACTTTTAGCATTGGGAATTGTTTAATTAACTAATTGTTTCATGTCTAATATAAAGCTTGTAAGGAGTGTCAAAGAGAGAAAGTATTTGTTTATACATGAAAATTCAGCCATAATGCACTTTCCTTATATTTCTGGTGTCCAATCATTCTTAAGCCTGTAAGCAGCCACAACTTAAACTACCGCAGGTAGCCTGTTAAATTATGGGAAAGGGTGAATGCAAGGGCTCAAACAGAAAA
Source organism: Nannoperca obscura (assembly GCA_036024295.1). Classification (NCBI taxonomy): domain Eukaryota; kingdom Metazoa; phylum Chordata; class Actinopteri; order Centrarchiformes; family Percichthyidae; genus Nannoperca; species Nannoperca obscura. The sequence continues at coordinate 13,609 of JAVQJL010068881.1, forward strand.
GCAAAGTTATGTGAGCTGAAGGGGAATGGGGAGGCGTGCCTTGGGGCGTAGAGCTATGTTGGGAATTTTGTGAATCTAGTACATACCTTCTCCGACTTTGATGTAGATGTCTTGAGTCATCCTGAGCTCAGAGAAAGAGGTGACTGCCTTGTACTTCTTCTGGGCCCAGTTGAGGAGGTGCTCATTGCCATGGGGAAGCGTCTCCTTCTGGATCTGGCAGGAGAGGGAGAAGTTTCCCGGTTGAAAGTGGACCTCTGAGCTCTCTGATACCTTGAGGAGGGGAAAAGGCAGGCGCGATGTTATCTCAGTTCTGCACAATGTGATAGTAAATGCTGAAATACACAGGAGATAACTGAGATATTTAATAATCTATTCAGCAGTGATGTCCAGCATTCATTTTTTGATTTATTTACTAAAGTAAAAATATTTTTATTTCACATAACAGTATAACTCAAGATTTCAGCTAACAGTAGGACTCTGAACTCCCAACTCAACTACGCTCATCCATATTTCACAAACAATATGAGAGACCGTGAAACGAAGAACCTGCAGGAAGGCTGAAAAAAGCCTTTCCAAAATGAAACCTGCTCTCTAAACACTGGTGAAACCCATTCTTCACCCTCCATCCCAACCGTTATTTCAAAGTTTCCACAAATATGCAGTGTTTAGACTTTGTACTGCGTTGGAGTGGGTCATCCCAAATGTGTAGATCTGCTTCAAAATGGCCATGAGTTAACAAAGAAGACACACTTGACACAGGCAGACAGAGAGGACGGCAAGAAGGTGGGCACATACTCATAACAGGTAAAACCACATGCTGATATACCTACATTAAACAGCTAGAATAAAAACACATTTTGAATACATCACAATACCTTTTTACACGTCATATATGACTGAACACAGTGATAAAAGTGGTGGCTGCTGCACTGAATCCAGCTGTGAAATGTAAACAGTCACACAAAAAGACAAAAATACGAGAGAAGTCTAATAAAATATGGTGTGCTGATTTGCATTTGACAGGAAAACTGGCTTTGCCGTATGGAGGATGGACCACCCCTTTGGCACTTAATGGAGCTCGGCCCATATGCGTCATTTCAGAGAGATAAACATTCACATGTGCTGAAAAACCTACCAAACAACCAAATGAGTCCAAGCACACGGTCTAGACAGCCTACCTCATTTTATTTCCATGCTTGTTTTTCTTTCTCCCTAGGTATCCTATCTGTATGCATGAGCTGAGACAGTTCTGGCAGGCCCAATTAAAACATTCAGTCCATTTGAATCCAAGAGGAATACGTAAGAGCCCATCGTTGTGACGATGTTATGAAGTTGTCCCTAAATTGCAATCGTGCTTTAATGATAATAGAATAATGTCCCGCTGGGGTGTTTAGGTTTTGCAGACATAACTATTTAAATTCCCTCATGCGCAACATCTGTCTGACCTCTGGACGCTCCTCTCGATGTTCCTGGCATTGTCACCGGAGGCAGTAAATACTGGGATCTAGGAGGCACTCTGTCGAAGAATTCAGGTTGATTTTATTTTTAGTGTGTTTACTACGCCGAAAAGTAACAGTAAGGAAGATGGCGAAGAGGTGGTTCCCTGAGCCACTAAGGAGAAGCTGGGGTTTCTTCGCTAACCTTGCCAAGCTCAGCAGAGTTTATCAGTTTAATTGCGGGAATACGACTGTAATTAGTCGCAAAGAATTAGAGGGGGAAAGCCTTAAAGCCAAATTAGCTCCAGGCCTTCCAGAGCACTGAAAACCTCAGGAATTTGAAATAGGGAAGTGAGGGACCCATTCTGGGCTATAACAAACTCTCTCTCCCTCTCTCTCTGCATGCCCAGTTGACAGACCAAAAAGACTCTATTTTCCTGCAGGAGCCAGCTCTAGGGAAAATTGCAGTTTTTATGCAATTTTCCTCTGGCGCAAGTCTATTTTTTTTGGGTCTGCGCCTGTTTGATAATTTCCTGGCACCAAACAAACGTGTTTGTGCAGAGTGGAGGGAGAGTTGCAGCCAAGGCCGTGTTTATGCTGATTAGGTGGCGCAGAGCAATTTTAGTGCTAATTTTGTCACAAAGTTTCCATTTGCATTAGAACCTGTCAAGACCGCCTCTTATTGCAAACACAGTTTGCATTTTGGTGGCTTTAGTTGGCACACACAAAGTCATCTCCAAAATTTACTAAACACCTTTCAATCATGTTAAGTGTGACTGCTTTCAGTTTGTTGCACATTTGTTTCATCTACTGCAGATTATATGTGCATCAAAATACAATTCTTAACAATAATATCATCCACATGATCTATAGAAACATCAGTACTGATTCTGGTTCTGTTTGATGAGTGAGCTGCTGATATTTTGTGTGCAGTTAATTAACCTCCTGTAGTCATCACAGAGCACCAAGAATAATATGAGATTCATCTCCAGTCTCTGTAGAGTTAAAAAACTATTGCAATAACAAACATCTGCTTTATTTAAAAGATGAAAATAGATAAATTCATTTTTTTATAAATTCTAGAAAAGGATCTAAAAGATCTTTGTGTTGGATTCATGTTGGCCTTGTGACCAGGTCTCATGCCTATCTAGAGTTCTTCCAAACTACAAGTGGCAGCCCACTGCCAAGTAAAGCATAACCTCACTATGTGAAAATAGAGCTCATCTCTTACTAAGCAATCTATTGCTATTACTGCCAAAAAGGTAGATTGAAGGTAGATTTTGTTAGCCTTGTAATATGTTCTCAAGTCATCAGTCATGAAAACTGGATATAACCTCAGCTTCTGGGGAATTCCTCAGACTTTGTAGCTGAGTGCAAACAGAGAATGTAACATTAGTTACATACCATGAAATTGAATGAATTAAAACTTGTGCTTTCATGTTCGTAATGGTAGAAACTCATGAACTCACGTGTTTAATGGTATTTGCAGGCAGACATGCTACTTCAGCAATTGTTGTCTTCACTGATATAAACTAACTAATTAGTTTAGTTTTACACCTGTTTAAAGTACTCTTTTAAATTGTCTTAAACACTTGTCTGCCAGTACTGAGCACCCAATATGGCCCAGAATATTTAACAGTATAGTTCCTGCCTTTTCCACCGATAAGCATTAACATATTACAGCCATATGTGCAGTAAAAAGGAGAAGGCATGCCAAATGTTTGAGATCAATTATCATAGAGCTGTAATCCTCCACTGCGTTCTCACTGAGCAACACCCTGAGCCTGGGAAATTGCAAAAGGCTGTTTGGAAATTAGGAGGTGTTGCAAACAGGGAAGGGTGATGGAAAGTGCAGAAAGGGTTGATAGATAATATGAGCATGCAATAACTCTCTGGTGAAATTAATGTGATAAATGCTATTGCGGCTGATTTGATCTCGTCTCTTGATGTGATATGGCGGAGCTAATCTTGCCGCTTGTTGCAAATGTGCATGTGTTCCTGTGAACTGGCAAGCTCTGTTGTGGAGAAAACAATACCATATGTCTCAGCGCCACTCTGGAGCGTTCCTCTGCCATTCCTGTCTCCAAATAAAAACCAATAGTGGCTACCCATGGTTTCCATTAACAATTACACTGAGGAGAGCGCTCGTGTGTGAGAGCAAAAGAACTCATAATGCAAGCCTTCAACTAATGAAAGAAATACAGGAGTGAAAAAGGCAAAGCTTGGCAAACAAACAAGAGGCCAACAGCAAAACTACAGTTTTGTTCCATCAAGAATCATAAACCATTTGATCAAGCCTTTCTAGTAAAGATGCAACATAGCCCTCCTCCCCTAAGCCCCAAAAATAAATATATATAGAAGTACTGCGGAGAACGTGTTTTACAACAAACGTCTGTATTCTGGTATTTTAAAAAATGAGAGTCCAGTGGCCAACAGCAACAGAGTGCTCAACATCTCTGAAGCTTTTCCAGGCAGCACATCTGTGTCCACGGAGCCCAGAGCACTGGGACCAGGAAACAAGGACTGGCAGGTCTGATTCAGGCTCCAATTAGTCCGAGGAAACAGCCTCTTCAGTGGAAAGACAGTGTGAGGGAGGTCTGGCACTTGGTCTCTGTTCTGAAGTGTTAAGCCCAAAACCAGTTCTCCACTTAAGAGGCATGGATCAGAAAGTGTAGGTATTGGCTAGGGCTGACCGGAATGCTTCAGAGCTTCTACCTTTGCCATGGTAATCAACGTCCAAATAAGTATTCAAATGCTGCACATAGGACGAGGAGAGACACGAGCCATTCTCTACTCCATTCCCACCTGCAAAGTCTCAAAAGGCAACTTGACGAGCGAGTGCTGAGCAGTTGAAAGGATGTAGGGGACGCCGAGCAAGTGCTTGTCACGGCCCTGTGCTCATGAGAACACATTTACTGCATGCACAGCAGAAAAGCTCCCTTGCCAGCATGCTTTTCTGTTTGTGGATACTGTTTTGTGTGCTTGTTCCTGGTTTTTATGTGTGTGTGTTGTGAGACTAATTACACGTCATAGCTATAACTGTTGTTATATGATGGGATTATTGCCCCGTCGAAGCTTTGAATATTCGCAGGTAATTCTCATTGAAGCTTGGAAACCTACAAAATGGTATTCAGCCCTAGAATTGGCAAGGTCACTAATACACTGATATTTTTGTGTCTGTGGTCATCATGGTACATACGTATTTAAGTTTTTAAATTCAATTTGACCATTTACTAAACCCCTCCCTGATTTTTTGCCTGGGACATAGATGTCATTTTAGCCACAGTCATTTAGCATGATATTATGTATGTAGCCATCAACTGCATATTTAAGACGGTCAATGGTTCATGTTTTAAAAAAAGACAGCTGGAAACAGTGTTATTGAATTACTGAAGAAAAGGAGGAATCTTAACAATAAAGTGAAGGCTGGCGATCATTCTCCTCGCGGTACGTTGTGTGGCATTTGAGGTGTGTGGCATGTTAAGGAGGTGTCGCGTGGAGAGAACCTGAGAAGAGATAACTCCTCCGAGTTACGGCCATGTGCAGTCAGGCTGGTGGAAAAGACACCAACAGCTTGCACTGCCTGAGGGCTCAGTGCTGTCACTCTAACACAAAATACTTAACTCCCAATTCGGGGGTGGGGTGTTGTCTCAGGTTTGTCTGACTGCAGGGGCCTCCTTCAAGTTTCCCTTTATCTCTCCTCACCCCACTTAAACAATGCAATAATGTGTCAGACAGGTATTATTCGTTAATGCCTCAGGTGTCTCAGACAATATATTTTTGCTCCAGTCAGATGAACAGTGACTGTAAATTAATCTGAACTCACGCTAATATAGAGATTTATCTTTACATTTAAAAAGTATATTTAGAGCAACCTATTTTTCAAAAGGGAAGTGCTCTGCAAAAGCACTGATGTCCAACATCATTAGAAACACAGCAACTGCTCTGCCTTAATGATGGCTGTCAGCTGTTTTCTGTATTCCACCAGTGACAAGGGGAGACATTTACTGTGATGCTGACCTGCTGCTCGCTACAGAAACACCCATCTCACTAGCCACACATTATCACAGCTTAGGAAAATACTAGCAGGCCAGATAAACATCAATCTGCATGAAATGAATCAGTTTCTCTTGACATGAGAACATTTCCATTACTACAGGAAATAATAAGTAAAAAATTATTTGGCCGTTGGCCGTTTATGTTGTGTCTTTCTCTGAAACTATGAGCCTACTCACGCACAAGAAGATTATATAAAGATTTTTGGTGTGTTCCTGTTCACCCCAAAAAGTTTTCTTTAGGTTTTTCTAAAGTTCTCAAAGATTTCTCGTAAAAGAAATATTTATTTGGATGGAAGATGAGTAAAAGGCAAAACCCTATTGTTTAACTATGGAACCTTTTTTAGTGTACAGTAATCACACTCAGTGCAGAAAGGATGATTTACTGATATGTCTGCCAGATGAAAGTCACATGTCAGATAAGCCTAAAAACGTTCCATATGGTCTAGAGAGGCATATTAATACTCTGGCTGTTCTAAATGTCAAAGGGGCTGTGACAAAGAGAATACTTATGTGAAACACAAGACTCTTTGTGTTTGTGTGCATAGATGAGCCTGTGCATAATGCAAGAATTCTGCAATCCATGTATATCCTTCTCTTTGTCACATTGGCTTTCACGGCAGGATGTTTTGCGCGTGAGAAGTAAGCAAGTAAACACCCGAGCACATATGGGAATAATTTGTGTACCTGATACTGCATTCTTGCAGAATACTGTGGTGTTAACATACAATTGAAAATGATTCTTTTTGGAGAACCAAAAAACACAGAAAAGCCTTCAGAGCACATAAAGAAAGAAGTTTCCATAGCGATACAGTATAGTTAAGCCATGGCTGAGGCCTCTGGATCTCATTTTGCTATGACTTTCTCATATGATACACAGGCTTACAGATACAACAGGGGCACTGAAGCAGTCCATTTTTACATTTTTTATTAAGTTTCCCAGCAAGGCCCTGTGGTACCTTTACTAAATATGGCTGGCTCTCCATGGGACCCGGCTTCAACTACATTAGGAAATCCCTCACCAAGCATTTTATCCTCCTCCCCCATATGTACTCTGCTGCTAACACAACTTTAAAATGAGATGATGTAACTTTTAAAAGAAGGACAAAAACACCTTCTTCTTCTTACAAATGAAAAGCTGAATTCATTCACAACAAAACACAACATTTCTCATTCAATGTGCCACAGATGCTGATTCTCTGCAAACCCTACATAGTCTCATGTTAAGTCGGTGATAAAGACTTCTTTTTTAAATGATGTTACAAATCTGTACACCAAACACAACTATTGAGATTATGATTATTTGCAAACAACATTAGCAAATTTAAGGAAGGAATTCAGCAAATATCAGAAAGTGAGAGATCAACACCTTTGTCAGCAGAGTTTTAGTGGTGTAGTGTTTGCTACCACACATTCCCTCTTGTTAGGCTTTTTGTGACATACGGATACGCCCTGTCAGATTTGAACAGCTGCCAAGCTATCAACAGGACTGTTTAGAGGGGGGGGATACGGAGTGTGAATAAAGCTGACGAAGCACATTTCGTCTTTTTAGATAAATACATTTGACAGCAGGGTGTGAGAGGGTGATACAGGTTTGATTGTGGCAAAATAATGACAGTAATCTTGAGTAAACTTGAACTAATCTAAAACAGCTTCCACAATTAAATTACAATCAAGCAAAAGAAAATGTTAAGAATCCGTGTGCACAGAAGTAAATAAGTAGGTATGCACAGATGATACATTATGTAAGCCACAATGACATCGAGATCAAACCATTAACATGGGAAGCCTCTTGTGGAGTGTGCAAAGACCTCCTCTGCAAATTTATATCACTTGAAATGTTTTACTCAGAGAAGAAGGCTACTGAAACACGGTTTAGCCTGTGAGGAAATGAATACACTGTTTTAGGAAGTAGGATTTAAAGGCTTTTAGTGATGCTGGACTCACATGAAAGGTACGTTTAATGCCCGGGGCCAGGTTCTCTGTCTTGATCTTCCAGATCAGTGGTTGGGGGGAGTTGAGCACGAAAACCAGTGGCTTCTGGTGGCGCAGCAAAGACTGGATGGGCTTCAGATGCAGCTCAACCTGGTATGGCAAAAAAAGGAGATTGTATACTTAGTATACTAAAGAAGAGATAAGGGCATGAACAGAGAAATGCACTACAAGATCGTCATCCCATAATCCTATTGTCGAAGCTTTGATTTTCTCATGTTCACTGAAACATATCAGGCGATACAGTTACTATCCCGGTGTAATTGCAAATTGTAAATTTTCTTTTTTATCAAACTTCGCGGTTGTTTATGTACTCACTTGGCTGAAAAACCCACAAAGATTGCATGCGGTGTTCGCCCTAAAAGGCACTTGCTTAGCTCTGATATGAAGCCTCAGCGGGATCTGAACTTTCACACAGTGGAGTCTTTGTTAAAGGACGAAAAAAATAGTAAGTGTTCTGTTACCATCTCTACAGAATGCAACTATGCCTTTGGTTCTCAGACTGCCATTAAAATAGATTTTTCACAGTCTGGTAGTGAGACGGGGAAAACAAACTTAATGTTTTGAGACCTAAACTGTTATTTTCTTGTTTTCAGTGTTGGACATTTCTGGACCATTTCAGGTGGTTCATGGTCTGAGCATGCACCGAACTCACACACACTCGCACTGAGGCTACTTCCACATTAATACGTTTTTATTTTAAAACAAAAACGATCTCCGTACAGACTAGCAATTTATCACCGTCTCAGAAATAATCTCCGTCCATACTACACACCTTTAAACGGATATCACAGGACCGTTTATGTACACTGGGCATGCATGTCGTTGTAAACAGGAAGCAGATTGTCTACTCTGCAGTTGATTGCTTAGTTATTTGCAGAAAATGCTGCAAACTAAGATAAATCATCAAATCATCACGTTAATTTAACCGCTGGTAGTCAAGGCTGATGTTTGTTTTCTTCTGGAAAAGGGTCACGTGACGGGGCGTGACATGTCGGGCTGATAAGACCCAATCAGGAAACGAACATGGGTGTCTCATTTTAGAATGTCTCAGTTTCTGCCAGTCCTCACTAAAAGCAAAAAAACACAGTTTTCAAATTAAAATGGTGTTAAAGGGTTATAAAACGTTGCAGTAGTGTGGACGCTAGGTATTAAAAATGATGCATTTTAGAACAAAAACATTAGTGTGGCATTCCATTGTCCTCTTTACAGATAAGCTTGACTTTAAAGCATTGCCATAACATCAACAGTTGTTAAAAATCCTAAATCGTTTGTGAGAATATTGCGGCCTCTTCTTTAAACGTCCTGTTCTCTGTATGCCCAGGCTAATCATATTAGCTCCATTCTGTGTGTCAGTAGTAAAACCCTGTAAATCACAAATTCAACCCACAAGGATTCACAATATATGATATAACAGTAACGTAATCAGTCACAGCTTTGTACTAATGGAACAAATGATCTGTAATTAAGATGATGGCAATTGTAAAACTAAGTTGACCATTTAATATTAGGAGTGTTTGAATGAGGTAGAACCATGAAAAACTGTAGAGAACATTCATACCAATAATTTGTTATGGTGGTTATGGTGTGTGTGTGTGTGTATAATCATGGTGAAGATCTACACCGTTAACGGGAAACATTACAATTTTTCTGGTACAATGCATTTCTGCTACATCCATACACTCTTTATTCCACTCCTTTGTGTAATAGTCTGTTATGGGTTCGGAGCCAGACTGAATAATGAAGAGTAAAGAAGTCTACACATTTCTCTATACTTTATTACCGTACGCTGTGAGTAGGGCTGACATTTCAAGCAGCGCAAGTTTAAAATCTGCTCTGTCACAACTTATTAACAATATCTTAACAAGCAGCAAGAGGTGAAACATTTATTTAGTTGACTTTGCTCGCTACTGTCACCAGCATACGGCAAATGTAGTCAGCTGTAGTTAATTATTGTTAATTCCTGAAGCTGACCAAACCACTAAATTAAATTCCTGACTGTTGCCATTGGTACAGTGTTATTACCTAGTCAATATTTTACTGTTGTCAAGGTTAATACGCTCTTTGTATGTCTGCACTATTTACACTAAAGATACCGCCACTCTATATTATTATGATGTTTGAAAAGATAGTCAATTGTTGCTGTTCAGAAAGACCAACAGATTGGTGAGTCTTTCTCTATATAGACAATCTCTGTGATCACTGCTCCAGCTCATTAAGTAGCTGAATGTGATTACCTAAATTACTAACAGCTGGGAGATAGTAAGCAGTATTCTGAATCTTCTAGTTAAACTTTTTAAGTACATCATATCATTTCTTTGAGGTAAAAAGGTCTCTGGCCTCCAGGATTTAGTGCTGTAAAGCAGCTCAGTCTGCAGAGCTGGAAACAATATCACTAGGGGTCATCAGAAAAGAAAAGTTGTCAGATGACTTTTTTATCAGGTCAATCTTTATATTATCAGTATTTAGTGGTCACTATTAAATGCTATGATTATATATAAAAATGTCTATACATTATCAAGTGTAAGTGCTAATGAAAAAATGTCATAAAATAATTATATTTCATAATTGTATTTTATTTCTCTCATGTAGAAACAAGATCTTCGATAAAAAACAAGGTCAAGATCTTTATTGTACCTATCTTGTCGTCACAATGAAGTTGCCAAGCAACTGACAGAAATAAGTGAGCTTTAGAGGTGATGGTAAGCAGATTTAGTCACCTTTGGACGGAGCCAGGCTAGCTGTTTCCTCCTGCGTTCAGTCTTTATGCCAAGCTAAGCTAATTAGTTGCTGGCTTCATATAAATAATCTAATTCTCAGCAAGAAAGCAAATAAGTGTCCTTTCCCTTTAAAGTCCTCAGAAATGTCTTTGCATATCTAATTTCATTACAACTGGGGAGACTGCTGGTGGAGATGATGGTGTTATAATCGAAAGCTCCAGAGCAGCAACTAAATTATTAAACTAACCCTTCAGTTGAGATTGTTTTGTCAACTGCTGTTTCCAAGGTGTATATATATATACACACATGTGCTTACGTTGTCAGTAGGCTAGATAGAAAAACCATTGCTGTATCGTAGCTCTCTCTCTCACACACCCACACAATTGATGCTTCACCAAGCCAACTGCATGCTACACTCCAGTCTCCTTTAGAAGAGATCTATTCTTTCCAGTAAGTTTTATCTTCTGGCAGATACTCTGCGTTCAAAGACTTGTCATTGTGATCGAGCATGAAGCCATTTAACAAGAGACACCGACAGCATAGACAGAGTGAACATGAAGCATCAAAGCCTAATTATCAGTCCTCCACAGATGTAGGCCCTGGAGGAGAGCAACACAAACAAGTGTTTAGTTATGTGGTCCATGAAAGTGCTGCAAAAATCATTAAAAGGTCCCTCTGAGAAAAGAAAATGGAAGATATTACTGAACAGTTATCTATGAGGCAAACTGGATGGTGATCCAAACAAACAGATGAGAGACTCACTGTTCTCTCTTTTTTATATTTTTGCATATTTGCTTCCCCCTTAGTCCAGACTCTGGAAAAAGCAAGTGCATCGCCCCTCTGGGAATAACAACAACCAAGATATAATCATACCTGGCTTGGCTTTGAGGCCCTGGCTTTGAAAGATGGAAGAGGGAGACATAAAAAGAATGAGAGTGAGGGAGAGAGTTGTAAAAGATGAGGAAATTAAACCCAGACAGAAACATTTCCAGAAGACGTGAGTCACCTGGATGTATAAACATAAACGCGAGCGCTGGGGAGAGGAAGTGCCTAGAGGAGCTGACGGTGGAAAGGGAAAACTGTTGTTATTATCTGCTGTTGTTCAAGGTTTAGCAAGTCAACAGTGATAATTCCAAGCTGTATCAGTTCTGACCAGAGCTGGGTTGCACAATGTAAGTGATGATCAACGGCAGCTGGTGTGCATCTCTGCCCACAGAGTTAACGTCATATGGTTTGGTAAGACTGGTGCACATAGCAACAGACCTTGTCACGCTGCCAGGGTGAGGAGAGAAGAGGTGCAGAAACACCAGGCATCAAAGCGCCTCTAATGCTGTTCACAGGGATCAGGTGGCAGAGTTGTCCCTGACGCTGCTACCTTCATTGGACCCTGCCAAGAGGGTTTGCTGGGAATGGGAGGCCACGCCTGATTGATTATCAGGAGGCTGGCACAGGGATTTGGGGGTCTAGTGTCAATTACAGTTATGGGGCACATTTGCCAGCAGCCACGGATGGAGACCTATCGTGTTACTGAAATTACACTCCACACAAGGGACGACAGCTGTAGCAGGATAAGCAAGGCCCATCACAGAGCATACCATTAGTGGTGGTAGCATGTGTAAACAATGGAAACGTTTTTTTTTTTTTTTAAACACAGCGCCAACTGGAACAAAAACCCAAATAATGAATCATACACAAGCCTTTATTGTATAACAAAGCCACACGGTTAGATTTAGAACCTACTGATGCCCATGACACTGTAATTGTAAGGGCTGATTGGTTTTTGTCCTGTCTTGAGCATGTGGTTGCAATTACATGACCTTTCAAGCCAACTAAATCACACTAAGTTTCAAGTGTGCTTCATAACCAAGCATCAACATTGTAATGTGACACTTTCATAGACAAACATTGACACCGCATGGTCAGAGCTCAGTATCAGTGTGACTTAGTGTCAGTGCAGTTTCCTTTATTGACAGAGCTAATTAAGTGACTGCTGATCCCTGTTGATTTGGAGAAAACCCAAAACATCCTTTAATTAGCCAAAAAGTACAACTAATCTAGGAACACACTCTCCATCCCAGGAAATAATAATCACAACAATGACAAAAGACATGAAACAGAGACATACTGAACAGTGTCGACTGGCTTGCATGCTTTAAATAGGAATTAATATGGGTTAAAATAGATTGATATCCAAGATTATATTGCAAACATTGTAACCTGGAACATTGCAAAAGTTGAAATACAAAGAGGGCTGGCTAAGAACTAAAAAAGTCATGGCACACAGCCTGGGACCAATCATACTGTGTTATCTGATGTGTGTGTGTGCGTGTGTCTTGTCTGTCTGGATCTTGGTTCTTTCTGGATCACTGAGGGTGTACAGTGGAGAAGGGGAGCCGGGCTAAAGGAGCTAAGCGATGTAGAGGAACTGAACTAAATCCTGGTGACCGCTCTTATCAGGGCCACCCACATATTTGTGAGAGATGGGGATGCTACCTGGAGCCTTTCCCCTGAACTGTGATAGTAATCAGCCTGCACTCAGTTCAATGCCAAACTGCAAGAAAACAGCCTCAAAAGACGTCAAAGTGAGACGGGACCTCTGGATAGCAATCTCTGAGTGATATGGCAGAATGGCAGGACATACTGACGATAATAACAAGGCATCGAGGCAGGGGGGGCCGGGTCAGGAGGAAGACCAAGATTACACTCTTTGATTAGATTAGATTACCTGAAATAATTTTTTTTTTTAAAGTCAGACAATATTGTATCACCTTGGTGTTTGGTTTTATTTAATTTATGTTTCTGCAGTGATAGTGGCCCTTACAATATTTTTTCTATGGGGTGTGAATTTCTGGTTCTGACTGATGACACTGGTACTGTAATTTCATTGTTAATAATTGTGTAGGCAGGTAAACGCCAGTGTGGGACAGACACAACACTAAGAGCGCATGAGCTGTTGACGACTTTTTAAGTGTTAGAATAACATGAAGCGAAAGAAAGAAAACTAGCAAGCCCAGCACGCTAGCATTCCACTTTTCAAGTGGAACACAAACTTAACATCATAAAGGATCCTCCCAAATGTTGAATGTTGTAAGAGGACAGACTTCTTAAATTGCTAACAGTTGATAAGTCCTTACATCCCTCTACCTTTATTATAAAATCTAGGGTGGAAATAGAAAAACTGTATGGCGACTAAGGCCATGCTAAAGTTTAAATCAAAACATTGCTGGCTTTGAGTGTGCAGTTTGTCTTGTATGTGAGCTCAGCTCATATCTGACACTGCTCTTGCCAGCTGTTTGTGCCTGCTGAGCTCCTCCAGCTAGCCACTCTAACAGTCAAAGATATCTGCGAATTCCAGCTGATAAAACAATCATATGCTCTGCGTCACCCTGATTCAGAGCCAGTGGCTGTGTTTGATGTTTGGCTTTGGTAAACTGATTACAGAAAGATGGCCGATTTAAGATACCACCAGCCCCTTTTGTTTATTTTATTTTTATCATTCGAATGTATGCCCAGACAGGTCGCTTTTTTTGAACTGCTTATTTTTGCTGTACAGTTTGCAGCAGCTGAGGAATGAGGTGTCTACCATTCTGCCAACCTCTGCATCAACGAGCATGTGGTGGTGGCTTGTTAGCAGGGCCACTTTAGCATGGGACAGAAGGAACATATGGAAAAATGTTCAACCTTGATACCTACACCATTGAACCAGAGCAGGGGGAGCAGAAAAGAACACTTCAGGATGAGGTCCTTATTTTGGTAGAGTTTAAGTGGGAAAAACACTAACACCTTCAGGTCAATTCTCAACCGGTAAAAAGATATTTGGTCTCAAAATCCCAAGGGGTTTAAAGCTTGGATGGAATTTGGGCAGGAAGTCTTGTCTACAGCACTGCTCACACTGACTGTAACTGTCATTTCTTCTATTGCTCTAGAAGATTAAGTCATTTTTGTACAATCGAATTGAATTTTGTGATAATGTGATGATTTTTCTGCCCGCAGACACACACACCGAGTCCTAGTCCCTAGTTCTTTTCCAAAACACTGGCACTGAGCCTGGGGTGTCTTTCCTTCAGAGGCCCATATGGGTTTAAGAGAGAAAAGTGGCTTCTGTTACTTTGATCAGGAGCACTGGAGCTGAAGAAATCATCACAATTTATTTCAGACAAATGTGAGTAACACTGTAGAAATAAAAGAATTATTGTCCAGGCCAGTGTTACTATTTTTTCATTTTGTGAAAAAGAATAGTTTAAAATCTGTGAAACAGCCCACTGTTTAAAAGTAACGTTAAGTATGAATCCAGAGAATAATGAAATAGTCCAGTGGTTTTTGAGATATTTCAGTCTGAACCAAAGAGGTGGACCTACTGACCAACCAGACAGATGGATTGACAGAAAAACATTGCTGCCCCTAAAAAGTATTTTAGTTCAAGCTGAGCTGCACGTCTAGGCTGTCTGCAAGGTTTATCATGGCCTCGGAAACAAATTTGTCATTTATAACAATACAAATAAAATTGCGTTGACTTGCAAATGTGTGTATTAAACTACTGATGTCGCTACAATGTCATGAAACCTGACAAAACTTACACCTAAACATGTATCAGCTCTAAATCTAAATAAAGAGCAATAGCTAATTTTATGTAGAAGATATGCAAGTTGAGACATTGTACACAGAATGTTAAGTATGGAAGTAGCAGTATAATGAGACTAAGCCCATCATGACCACTACAAATGATTTTATCACGATGTTGCATCAAATTGATTGTTCAAAACATTACTTGTTTTCCTATTGCCATGTTTCAGCACGATAATGACATAATCATTAGCTCACTGGCTGACATTATAAACAGTAACTGGGCAATTAAATACTGTATTTGAGCACAGTTGTAGGAAGTGCTACTTGATTTTTGTAACTTGATTTCTGTGAGGGAAAGTTTGCAAAACTAGGCTGAAGCAATCTCCAGATTAATTATTTTTATGTTACTTGCTCATTTCCATCAGCAGCACCTTTATTAAAAACATGTGGTTTAAAGCTCAAACCTGCATCAAGAAAAATGAAGCACAGACTGCTGTACTTTCACCTTCAGATTTTCAGATTTGAACACATGGCTTGTACATCACCAGAATACTACAAAATATTATATAGGAAATATATAGCTTTAGGCTGTTTCAATGAATGATCAGCATATTTTCTCCACCTGGTGTGTTTTTCTATGGTGACTGCAAGCCCTGTGAATGGGAGCATTTCTCAGACAAAGCACTATGCACAGTCACTACTGAGGTGTTCTGTTGCACTTAACTCAGCTTTGGTGTGGAGATTGGCCGGGAGCCAAAGTGTGTATTCTGAGTCAGGACCAGCTGTGGAAAACAGTTCATACCCCCTTACTTAATACCCACACAGAATGGGTTCACTGGCGCAGGCAGGAAATAATTCATTGCTCTCACGTCTTTACTGAAGATCTGGACAAACTGTAAGCCGCGATATTAACACATGGATGTGAAAGAGATGTGAAGCAGGCCTCACACATCGCAGCTGCAGGATGCGTGTGTGCCTCTGTGTGTCCGAAATTGACCATGTGATCCCTTTTGTCCACATATATTCATACACACACACACACACACACACACACACACACACACACACAATGTGCAATAGCAGATTTATTCCACTACCTGGTCAAGGCTTGGCTTTCTAGGCACTAAGTTAGGAGTCACTGGGGCACATCATGTTCTCCAGCAGACCCTCATCCCAAACAGCTGGTCCAGCAGCACCAAAGATTAGCCACAGGCACCTCCTTGTACCGCAGGCCACCTTAGAAAACATCCAAATACAAATACAGTCTGCTCTGTGGCCCAGACACCACTTCCTCCCCCATCAGCAGAAGTGAGGAGAACTCAAAGAAATCTACATAATCACAGGCCGTCCAGCCACCTCTCTGCTGACTTTGAAAATAAGCAAAGGATGCAAATGCCATAACACGGAAAAAGACCCATTACTGAGAGTAAAATCAATTTGCGTTCTGCCAAATCGGACGACTAAAATTGATTAAAAGACTGAAATGAAAGGAAAATAAAATGTTTACTTTCCTACTAAAATTTAGATGAGAAGATCCATACCACTGGTGTCTGTCCAGTAAATATCAAGTTCCTCTCCATAAAACCCACAACGTGCCCTTTTTACACATTTATCGTACCTTTGGACAGTGCAAGGGTAGCTGTTTTTCTTCCACTGGATTATCACATCGTCCTGTCATGAAAGATCAAGGGCAGATTGTGTCAATGAGACCACACTGTGACGCACTGTGTGCCCTCCAACACAGGCTTGTTGAAGGCTGCACAATAAGGAAGAGGCTGCTTGTGTCTGAACTGGCCAATCTGTGCCCACAACCCAGGTGGAAAAAACACACAAGGAGCAGAGTTGGAGTGGGCAGAGTGTCCAAATATCCTTTAGGGGATCTTATCTTATCACCAACAGAAACCACTTGCACTCACAGAACGAGCTTCTGCAGGGCCGGAGCCGGAGTGACCTTCTGCAGCCAAGGCTGTAGGCAGGGGCCAGTCGTCATGGGTTGTGGCAGCTTTGACAGCAGCTAAAATATAGTTTAGATTGTTTGATTTTAGTTGAAAAACAGAAACGATCTTGGTCATGTATGTCAAAAAGCCTTACTGGATGGACTTTGCCTTAAACTCAATAATCTGTCCCCTGAATGGCTACTTAATTTGTATCTGTGTCTGATCAGAATCCATCTTGACAGGGGTATATCTGTAGCTAGATGAAACACAATGAAAGCCTTCTCACTTGGCAGGACACTCAAGTAGTCTGCAAGTAGTATAGTGCACTCAGGAGGATACAGTATGTTTTGAATGACATAGTATTGAATGAAGTGGTGAACCGCCTGAAATCCTTGCATTAAAAAGCTTACTTTGATGTGCCAGAATCACTTCAATTTCTGGAATAATAATAACTTACATTCAGCTTTTTGCCAGAAAGAGTAGATTTAATTTAGTAGGACACCAGCTTTGGAAGCTACTACGCAATAAGACAACAATCAACTACTAGCCAATCAAAAACAAGACTTTTACTGCTGTTAGGGCAACTGGGAGAGTAGATCATGGTCACTGCACTTATATGATAGGCAGCAAAACATAGATATTTTTGTTTTGGAAATATACATTTTAGGGCTCAAACTGAAAAGAGTTCCTGTTTTTGTCCCAAATAATCTTTGTTAAAACTAAAATATTTCTCAATAGAAGATGTACTTTTTCCCCCCAGAAACAATTCCTTGTTTTGACAGGGTTTATTTGTCTTTTTTCTTTTAGAGTTAGACGTATTAGTCTATGTCACAAGACTTGTTATTTTTCCTTGTACGTAAAACAATTCAGTCCATTCTCAATAACTGGTCATTCACCGTGCAGGCGGGGTATCCATTAAAAACCACAGACCATAATACAATGAAATAAATACTGATTGGATCATTTATCAGCTTGATTACATTGCTTGTCTGTATGGCAGTGAAAAGTACATGTAGCTGGTTTAAAAATTGTACAATGTTTGGCCTAATTTGCCTTATTACATTGCATACTTTGCAATGTGTCTTCTGAACATGTATCTATTACAAAGTCAACTCTGAAACCACCGCTCAGACATAATGTCAAAGATTGTAATGAAAAAAAATCTGACAAACCTCAAATGTAAAAGAAGCCCTGTAACTGTTCAATATTACATTGTGTGGAGTAAACACGGCAGATCACAACACAACACAAATCCTTCTCATTGTTATGATCACAGAACTCAATAATTTAAGTTTAAGTAAAGCTTCGGAACAAGCACAGTCACTGAAACCAGAGGGTCATTTCTGTATTTACCTGCTGATGCAGCACACACACACACACACACACTGTGTTGCTGTGTATTTGACCGTGTCAACGTTCAAGCCTACATCAGCAGCAAAATTGCAATGGCAAGCCTATACATGCTGGTTTTCACACTGCTGTGGGAACTTGGGACAGTTTAAGATCCAGACGCAGCCTTTTTGAAGGCCGTGGGCCCATGATTCATCTTAAAACTATGGCTAACCTTGAGGAGCCCTGCCATGAGACATGCTGTATAACACCTGAAGACAGGGAGTGGTTGCAAAACCAACATCCACTGTAGGAAACTATCAGGAGACGGGAGATGTGTGACAGTTTGAATGAGTGCACTGAAGAGATCTGCTCAAAACAAATAAGGAAAATACCTATGTAAAGCCATTTAAATGGCTAACTAATCATTGTCTCGTTTTCAACCTCTAGAACGTAATTTGTTAGGCATCCCATTATGAGGTTTGCAACAGGTTTATTTTACTGGACCAAGTGGAGCCTCCAATAGCAATGACCTCTAAAAAACTCCAACAGATATTTATGATGTAGCATTTCCCGGCTTGCAATCATGTTAGCCAATAGCTCACCAGACAGAGTAGTTCGCCAACTAGCCCTGTGATAATCCTTAGTCAACAAGTATTTTGTGAGGACACATGAAACGCGTTTCCACCGCAGGAATTTTCCCCAGTGACTAGGAACCTTTGGATGAATGTGTTTCTATTCAGTTTATTCACAAAACAGGTCAAATGCAAATGCAATCATACAAGAAATAATAAGGATATGTGAAATGGGACACCCTGATAAGCTATCTACATCTTACAAATAGGGGCCAAAATGGGTAGTACTTTCGAAAAGTATGGGAACTTTGTGGGTGGGGTTTGCAGTGCTTGATAATTCTGATTGGTTGAGTACTCACAGCCTTTTCAACCGCAAACCAGTTTGTTTTTTGTCCATTGTGCTTCGACACTATGGAGTTACAGAAGAAAGCGTACGACAGATGACAAAGTCTAGGCCTTATTGAGATGTTGTTGCAGTGTTGCACAAATCATGATGCCTGTCCGTCACTTTATGTGGCATCATCGTTGTTGTCTAGTTGTCCACAAAAATATGGGAATATGCAGACAACAACGGACTCAAGGAACCTTTTAGTGCCTTGAAAAGTAGTTCCTGCTCGGACCAAAAGTTCCAGGTCATTTGGGTAGAAATCTTGCTTTGGATGAACACTGTACCACTCTAGAATGACAGGGCCCTCATTCCCTAGCTTTGGCCAAGGAGCTTCTAGTAAGCAAAAGGGAAAGGGACAGGCAGCCAAAAGAGCAAACAAGGGTGGTGGAAATACAGAGAGCAGCAGTCTTAGCAATCTTTATTAGGCTAAACAATAAAGAAGAGTTTGAAGAGTTTACTATGGTGGTGGAAAATAAAACTTAAGTTTATCTTCTTTTAGAAAGGATGACTCACTTCTGCCGGGGTGTTGTCTGGTCCCTCTGGAACATTTCCTTTCAGGTTGATGATGTGGACCTCCTGAGGGAGACTGGTGGTGCCCCTGCTTGCACAGCCTGACAGGGCAGTGAAGCTCTTCAACATGGCCTGCACTGGGTGCCCCATGCCCACTGGCAGCAGCTCACATGGGCTGCGAAACAATGGCCCTGCAGTGAAGAAAAGAAAACTGTATGAACACTACAGTATGTGCAAGGATTCCAGTGTCATGTCTCACATGATGTTGGCTTAACAAAACTAATTCAGCAAATTCACTTCTCAGTCCTCGTTAACAGTGCTTCTAGGGGCAGCTGTAACACCTGAACACAACATGTTGCAATTATGTAAGAGTGAGTGAAAAGTAGTTAGCAAGCGAGCATGGTCTAAGCAGGTTGGTAAAAGTAATGGAGTAAAACAGCGGAAATTGTTAGCTAAAAGAAATTACAAATCAGTTAAAATAACTAGCTAAAAGTAATGGATAAATTGTTGAAATCGTTAGCTTAAAGTAAATATTAAACTGTTAAAATAACTAGCCAAAGGTAATGGATTCAATTCAATTCAATTTTATCAATTTTATCTCTCAGGAGAGAGAGCAGGAGGAAGGAGAACATACAGTATATAATACAGTATATATAGTACATACAGTATGGATAAATGGTTGAGCTCTACAGGCTGAGTAACATGTCAGAGACATATAATCAATGCACAGCACTCCAATTATAATTCCCTTAAGGCAACTTCAACCCATTCTATTTTCCCTGAATGGTCAAATTTGGCCTTCTCTAGTCACTTAGGAGAAGAACCTTTAAGTACACTCTGTCTTGTAAAGCCTGTAACTAACTATGGGGCCAGAAAACATTTTGGTAAGAAAACCAATGAGCAAGGTCTACAGTAATGATGCAGTTCACACTTTCCAACTTTCTATATGCCATACTGTAAAAGGCAGCTCACTGAATAATTAAAATTGCTGAGCAAGTGTATTTGATTGTTCACAAAACTTAACAAATCACTGTTGAGTTCTAAAAAAGGTCCCACATCACAGAAGTCACCTCTCAATGGGAAAGCCATATTTCATATTCTTACACTTCATTGTGATTCACACTGATTGGCACCATAACCTTATTTCTTACATACTATAAAGAATGCATTCTTTGTTTCAACCACTGTCAGAAGTTCTAAAGTCCTTTTTGTATTTCTGAAACAAATCTCTCCACAAGGACAAGTAGTGAAATAAATTTGATTTTGATGAACACATTTTTAAATGGTAGGGATGCACGACATATCAGTTGCTTATATATTTTTATTGTGAGTCAGCATCAGTCAGAGCAGAAAGAAATGGGGCTATTAAGTTATAAAGCTCACCAGACTTCTGTATCATTTCAACTGTCTGACTATATCATTAAAGTGAAATGCTAAATCTGTGCAGTGCTCTTTTAAGAGAAGAAAAAATAAATATCTGTCAAAAATAGCTTTTTTATGATTACTGCGACTTGTTTTCAAAAAATAAAATCTACAGGTCAAACTAATAAGGTTGCTTGTATCGGCCATGAAATTCCATATTGGTGCATTAATAGGACAAAGGAATAGGTATGGATTTTAGATACAGACATCACAGTAGCCATGACTACACATACAGAGACTGAGCCCGGTCAATCAAGTAAAGCAGCAAGGTGTGAAGACACTTAAGCTCAGTCCGTTGGGACATGTGTTTTGTCTACTTCGCAGTCAACTGTAATGAATAGTTCAATGGTCTGTGTGAACGTCTGGACGACTTGAACTTAAAGCTTAAACTTAAAGCAAAGTTTCACTTACGTTTACAGGATTGCATTAAACATCTGCATTTGCTCTTGCATGATATGGAACTTCCTTTATGTTTTACACCTGTATGATCCACTTAAATACATTCACAGAGTAACTTGCACATACACAAGAGTACACCCACCTCGCAGAAGTCAGGGAGGCACAAAAACACAGCGCTGAGGTTGGAGTGAGTTACCGAACAGCTCTTTTCCATTAGAGAGTCATGTATACTATGAGAACTTTTGCGGACAGGTTTTTTTCTCTGGGTCAGACCTTATGTTTTACCCCACAGCCTGGTGCCAGCCAAGGCCTGCTCACATTTCAAACACATCACGCTAAACACACAGAGGTTGCCAATAGCAATCAGATGGGACATTTGGAAATCATTAAAGACAGTTAGATAACAATGTTAAATTCTCCCCAACTGACTCAAAAAACACAGTGCCTCAGCAGTGGGGTACAGCTAGGGGGTAAACCTTTTTTATTTGCTCAGAACACATAGCTATTGTTTTCTCTTTCCGTGCTGTTCAATAAGCCAATGTTAGATCATCATAAAGTCAGAGACCATGTATGGCATAGCTCCCTCTCCTTGTTGTGAGAAAAACACAGAGGCTTTATTGTTACCATATTTGTCTCCTGAGACAAATCCCAAGCCCTTGACAGATGTCTCAACCCGGACTTTGTGCTGACTCTTGTTGCTTGTGAATTCACTCCAGACTGAGTCCAGAGAAGTTATCTTTCTTACTGGGAGCATACATATATAAAAAAATGACACAGTCTTGCTGTAGTGGTAAAAGGACATGGCTTAATGGCAAAAACCTGTGGTGCATCAACATTTCAACCCCTGCCTTAGCCCCCCCACCTCTTTTCCTCCCAAAGGACCGAGGCCTATTCCTTCTCTAACCATGTCATCAAGTCTTACTCCCACAAACACGTCTGAGGGCACTCTAACTCACTTTTTCCCTTCACACATGGAGAATAACAAACAACTGCCAGACAAACAAAGACAAATGTAGTTCTTTCTGGGAGACTACCAAAAGATTACAATACACACTGGGCATTGAACAGAAAAGGGAGGCATGTGGGATAAAAAAAAAAGTACAACATGGATAGAAAGTAGAGTATTAAAAGTGTCATGGTATTGGTTTTGCCTAAGAAAGGTATCATTTGGATTTACATAAGAAACTGCAGTCAAGGTCTTCAGAGGATGAATCTTAATGTTTTCAGTGACTCTTTTTCCTCTAGAGCCACCATCAGGCCAGACTGCCTGTGAGAACATTCATG
Source organism: Nannoperca obscura (assembly GCA_036024295.1). NCBI lineage: Eukaryota > Metazoa > Chordata > Actinopteri > Centrarchiformes > Percichthyidae > Nannoperca > Nannoperca obscura. The sequence goes on from JAVQJL010068881.1 coordinate 36,222, forward strand.
CTCTTCAGATGATGAACACTTTATATTTTGAATATCAGGTTGTTGCTGACAAGAGCAAGACAAAATATATGAATTATAGCAGCATTAGCTACTAATAAATAAGTAAGAATTTTTGAGTCAATATATTAGTTTGTTTGGTCAAATAATAATTTAGAATAACAGGAAATCAATTAATTACTTTGAATAAACAATGCATGTTTACATTATTAGATCAGGTCTCACACAAATTGTTCAATGCAAATGAGTCAATCATGAGCTATATGGACATACAGTCCATCTATGAGCCTGAACACCAGACAAAGGCTTTCATCACTTATTCAGTTGCTCTGACTAGTTAAAACTAACAGAGATCCAAACCCATCGCATATGCTATTACCATCAGCCTACAACCTCCACAGACAGAAAAAAGTTTCAGATGAAAAAAACATGCAACAACTCTGTGTGTCACGCTGTCTGCCTGCCTGCCTTTCTCCTCCTCTCCTGTCTCCCCTCCTGTCTAGCCATCTTTCGGTTTCCTCGGTCATCGATGGAGTACAGAGTATGTCTTGTCCAGCTACTACTAGTGCCTTTTAGCTGACCAGACACTCTGCAGACTATACCACAAATACCACCTTAACCCAACAGATAAAGTCAAATTTGATGGTATATCTGATACTCCAGCTGTAACAGCAATCTCTAAAATTCAGCAAATGTCTTCAAAGAAATGAGACCAGCAACTGTATAAAAGATAAATGGCAGAGAGTGTAACCCTAACTATATCCTACAGTGAAATACAGTCAGGTCCATAAATATTGGGACATCATCAAATTCTCATCTTTTTGGCTCTATACACCACCACAATGGATTTGAAATGAAACGAACATTGATGTGCTTAAACTGCAGACTTTCAGCTTTAATTTGAGGGTATTTAAATCTAAATCAGGTGAACGGTGTAGGAATTACTGTTTGGAACATTCTTAAAAAGAAAGAACGCACCTGTGAGCTCAGCAACACCAAAAGACCCGGAAGAGCGCGGAAAACAACTGTGGTGGATGACAGACGAATTCTTTCCCTGGTGAAGAAAAACCCCTTCACAACAGTTGGCCAGATCAAGAACACTCTCCAGGAGGGAGGTGTATGTGTGTCAAAGTC
>JAVQJL010068883.1:0-17480 GCA_036024295.1 Nannoperca obscura
TATTTCTTTAAAGTTAAGACTAGTTTAAAGTCATCTTCATTGAAAAGTACAGTGCTTTTCCTTCAAAAATAAGGACATTTCAATGTGACCCCAAACTTTTGAACGGTAGTGTATTTCAAAAAAAACAGTCTCCTCTCTGTCTCTTACGGACATACACACACAAAGACCCTATACAAGTCTGTTACTAACACGTCACATTCTTAGTGTGAAAAGCCTTGAGGACGTTCCAAGGTGGATGGATTCATTTCTGGGTGTTCACGAGAAAGCGCTCGCAGGCTGGATAAGCGCTTCTATATCATATTTCTGCAGCCCACACACACCTCCCACTCTCCCACATCTGACAAGAATCTCTCAGATCGGATGTGACTCACCAGCTTCGGCAGTCGAAGGCTAAATTCTTCTTCTGTTACTCGTACGATGACCACTCATCTCTTTCCTCTGCCTTTATTTTTTCTGTCGCAGTCAAACTCAATGCACTCCCGCGTCTGATGTGTGTTATCATTTCTAACACACTGTTTTACAGGAATTTACATACAGTCAAAATGAGGTTTTGATTATACACATGTATGCCATCTGATAGCTGTGGTGGTTTATTTCACATGAATCTGTGGCACATGTAGTCAATTACACCATCTATTAATAGACATTTTTCTGAGCATTCAGAAGAGCATGACAAAAGGCGTTTCTGAAAACACACCTCAAGAGTTGTTGCCTCTGTGCTAGAGGACAGAAGGCCAGGTCGGGTGGAAGAAGGAACATACACTGTGAATGCTCAGGTAGCATTGTAGATGCTTACAGAGCAGCCTCTATTCTCAGAAGACCCTGTATTCCTGCATCAATGCTTTCCAGGATGCAGGCGCTTGGTTCACTGCTTGTTTGATGGACTATTTTCCCTCCTTCCCGAGCAAGGCTATGTACATTTTGACCTTGGTGTCAGCAGAGCCAGACAGAAGCTGCTGAATAGGATATCTCCCTTTTCCTCAAGGACGTGTGCAGCAACATGCTCCTTTGGGCTTTTTCCTGATGATTTTGGAAAGGAATACTAAAAGTTATTTCCAATAAAGCTTTTAATTTATATATTTAGAGTGATATGTGTAATATATTCTGTCCAAACAGCCTATTGTAATGTATAGGACATATTTTAATTCTTGAACCGTGTATCAATGTAATGTGAAAAGTGAAGCATCAGCATAAACAATATGTTGTCTATCATTAAAACAGCTAAATAATGTTTGGCATGACTGTATGGATACTACTACTAGTACTACTACTAATAATTATAATAAACTTTATTTATACAGTGTAATTGCTTCACGTACAATGAAGCAAATAAAATCAGACAATTAAAATAATAAAAAATTTAAATGGCATAAAATACCTAACAATAATAGGAATATATATATATATATATATGAATATACTGTATATATATATATATATATATATATATATATATATATATGCATAATATAATATGAAACATTAAAACAATAACAATCATAATAGAACAGATAAGAGATGTAATAAAATGTTATTTCAGCATCAATAAAAATAAGCTTTTATAAAAATAAGCTAAGATAAGCTTTGAGAATTGATTTTGATTCTGCAGCCTCAGATCTTCAGGCAGGGAGCTTGACAGCTGAGGGACCCTGTCTGCAAAAGCCCAGTCACCTTTTTAGATTGGAGTCAGGATTTAGAAACAGCCTATAATAATAATCTAACTGAGATGATAGCATGGAAATATCTGTCCACCACTTCGGTCCAGACTACTCCAAACTATTGGATGGATTGACGTAAGATTTTACGCAGACATTCATGGTCCCCAAAGAATGAATCCTACTGACTTTGTTGATCCTCTGACTTTTCATCTAGCACCACCATGAGGTTGACGTTTGTGTTTGTTTGTGAAATAAATGTCTCAACAACTATTGAATTGAAGTCCATGAAATTTGGTACAGAGATTCATCTTCCACTATAAAGACAAACTGTACTTAGCATACTACATTAGCATTAGCACCTAAGGAACCAGACCTTTACCTCGGGAGCTAGTGGAGACCAAAAACAGAGGTAGAAGGAGAGTGAGCATTGCACTTACATTCCTGGTGGCCAAAAACACAATTCCAAATGCTCTATATCTGTTGAATATGTAAATAGGCGTACTAACAAGTTCACCATCATCAACAGTAAGAGGTGACACTATATCAGGGTTGTATTTACAGATTGTTTCCACTGTAACCAAGTGGCCCAAATAGGCTTTATTGTAGGCTTTATTACCAAGATAAATATGTATATCTTAAATAAGACTATTTCCATTAATGTGATTCTGTTTCATGGCCTCAGAGATATGATAAAACCTAAAAGATCCCTGTTTTTTAAAAAACATTTGAAAACAATCAAATATTTGATGTTTTATTTCCATGTTATATGACAGCCCAGTAACATTTGAGTGCCACTTGAGATGTTGGAAGTATATGTATCATATTTTGAGTTCTTTGTCTCTTGTGAGCTATGTGGCCAAAACAAAGTATAGACTACTAATCTGCGAGGAGCAACAACACTGCAGAGGCATCTACAGCTGGGAATGGAACTATTAAATCTGTGTAGCAGCGGAACAGCTTAAAAATAGCTCAGTCTTCCATTGTCCTGTGTGGGTCTGAGTCTTGGGTTGCTGCAATTCACAGGAGAGTTGCAGCTCCCTGCCTGGAGACTCCTTCTGCTTTTTTGACAGTGAGATGCAACTAGGTTGTCTGTTTGATGACGGTCACAGCTGGGTACTGAGTAAGGAACTAAACTCTGAATGCCCCCACTAAGTCTGACTATGTTGCCTCACTACTCTGAGAAGATAGATGTCTGTGACGTAGCACATTGTAGAGGCTTAGCTTTGAGGAGAGAGATCCAGTCAACTTCATTTCACTGTCTATAAATCTCAAATTACTGTGCTTTCTCAGTCCAAACACCTGCATTTCTCCAAGGCTGAATTGTGTGATTCAGCCCATTTTCTTAGCTGACCCAGAACAGTTTGGGGGGAGGGGTGGGGGTACTCACACATGAGGAGTGATTGACTAGGATTTTTGTGTCTTTCTGTGGCATGTTTGAGTGTCGAGCTTCCCCCTTTTAGCCGTGCTGCTGAAAAGCCCTTCCCTCAGGGTGTCTTACTCAGCCTTGACACAGACACTGCCACTGCCTTGTGATGTCACTGCAAAAAGCACATGAAAGATCATCCTCAAACACACACACAGAGAGAGTGTGACAGAGATTTCTTCAATCACAGTATCTGCTATTGCACTCTATTCTTATCTCTGCACTGTTATCAACTCCCTCTAGACCATAAGCTCTGTTGACATTTCACCTCATTTCTGGTGTAAAATGCTTCCAAGGCCTTATTATCTTCATTACACGCCTCGTTTTAATTCCATATTTTCTGTTCCAGAAAAGAACTATTTTCTGCACCTTCATATTTTCAGTGTGCCCCATGGGGTCATTTAAAATCACTGCTTTGTTTATAGAACATCATAATATTTGACATGCGTACACCTGTTCCAGTTTATCGACAGCATTGCTTATACATTAGGAGAACCGTATCAACCATTTACAAGTCTGTGTGTTGACATTCTCTTTGATGATAGCTCCCTGTGTCATCTGATTCAGAGAATATACGCTTATCTTTTCCCCATTCACCACCCGCAGAATAAGAATAAAGATACTGTGTCCATGCAGGAAATGGCAAATGAATCAATTTCCATGGCTTGTAAGATTGCTGCAATGTGCCGAGTATGTTTTGTGCTGTACGTTGAGCTACCCCCTGCACAGCTCCCCTAAAGCAACCCATCCCCCACCTGAGACATTTTTTGCTCTCTATGTGTGAGTACTTTATGCCAGCTTCCTCTCCCCCACTGAGTGAGCCTTCTGAGCTGGTCCCTGGGGTGGGTGTCGGTGTGGAAAGCAGGCCTTTTTCCCTGTCCATGGGATGTTATTGATGAGGTGAGGTAATGGATCTCCCTGCTGTGCTCAGAGGGACTATGAGGATAAATCAGACAGTGGGTAAGACCCAACCAGCCATTCCACCTCTCTCCAGACTCAACTGCCATTTCATTTGCTTTATTTATGGGGGTTCTGCACTCTTCTGAACCCCTCCCCTTTCCGTCCTCCCACTGAAAATGCTGCTATTCTTCTTCTTCCTCCCTTATATAGTGCTATGGCAACCCATATACACCCCTGTCCTTCTTGCCTCCCCCTTTTCCTGGAAATCTAGTATTCTCCCTCCCACACATTTTCCTGGGAACTCTTCCCTGCCTGCGTCTAGTTTATGTGGAAGTAAAGATGTAAGGAGACTGTGAGCCTACAGCCCATTATCATGCGATAAACAAAGGGCTGGATAGATAGTATTGTGCTCTAAAGTGGTAAAGGACTCAGCACTGGCTGAGCTTTTAACATTAGACGCTGCAGTGCGAGTCCATCCAGCTCAGCACATCCTGCAGAGCTGTATTTGAGTTGGCTGCGCAGCAGCAATTCACTTCTGGGCTTATGGCTCAGCCACTTAGCAAGAAAACTGCAGCCAAAACTGTCTTTGTCCTTGAGGGAAGAGAAAGGAATTCCTTATGTGTCCTCGCTAGAAAGGACTGACTGAACTCTTATCTTTAACACAAATTAAAATGTAATTTCTTCTGTCAGCCATGGTGTCCATTATTGGTAGTCAGACTTGCTCCATTCTGCTTCAAAAAGACGAACAAGCTATCACATCCATATCCATGCCAGCAGAATACCACTTTGCTTCTCTTTAGGTCTTTCATCACTATGTGCTTCTAAACTGCCAAGGTTTATCACAACTTGGAAGAATATACTAAAGAAAGTCCATAACACAATTAGTGTAAAAGGCATCTGTGTTATCACTCTGTAGATGTTGTGGCATACAATCAAAGAGCAAATATCTACGCTGACTAGCTATTTAATATTTCTGAAAATCAGAATCAGAATCAGAACCAGATTTATTGCCAAGTAGGTTTATGAGGAATTTGTTTTGGTGCGTGGGTGCCAACACGAGCATAGATATATACAGAAAGAATTAAATAAAACCACTAAATAGAAAACTTACAATAATAATAAAAAGAAGAGCTGTGCAAAGTGAGCAATGTAAATGTAAATACAATCCGGATTAAGGATGTGCGATGTTCAGTTTAACAAGCATTACCAATGCCAAAATTTGATCCATGTGGGAACGTTGACATACCTGCATAATATACGGTGTGTTGTATCATGTCTCTGTATCTAATTTGTGCTAAGACCTAGATTAGACATGAAAGGCAATGAATTATACTCTGCTCACATGCTTTTTCCAGTAGAAAGAGAGATGAACGGGTTTTTTTTTTCTCGTTTCATGGTGAACATTGATGACAGTCATGCTGGAACATGTCTGTACAAGGTCCACTCTAGTTTACTCTGCATGAATCCATGCAACCTAACAGATGGTTGACTGAGCTAAGCTCCAGCAATGCTGTGGCACTGCCAGTTTCATTACAGGGGTTCACTTGGACACAAGACAAGTGTGAATATGTCTGTCACGCCCACAGCAGCCAGTGACACCAAATAAATTAAGGGCCAATTTGCTACATGAGAACAGAGAACACATGACATTATGACATGCCTCTTAATAAGGATTCATATTTTGTTATTGAAGCACATGCAGCAGTGTGTGATATGTTAATAACTAATTATGTTGATGCAATTGAAATGAAATACTCAAATACAAATTATTAAACAAATATTGCTAGTGCTGTGTTATTATTGTGGTGGTTTAAATGGTCTAAAAGTCAAAGATTCTTCATGATTGATGAATGATTTCTGCCCAACACATAAATTCAAACTAATATCAGTGAAAAAATGCTCTTAAAATACATGGATATATGATGTAACAAAGACACAGAACATAATCCATCTTTGTATAACATCTGGGTGAGGTTGGAAAAACTCATATTATGTCTCAACAGCAAAATTGAGTCTACATATTATCTTGATAAAGGGAAGGAAAGGGGGAAAAATGAGAGAAAAGCTTGTGCTGGCGGTCAGCCAGGTGTGGTCAGACTCAGGAAGTTAAGCTGGAATTCCAACAATGCAGGCAGTCGTTAGACTCTTCAGTGAGATGCTGCCATTTTTGCTCTCAGTGCTGTCTTTGTTTGCGGCGAGGAGGAGGCAGTTAGGTGAAATCTTGTGGCTGTGAATACATTTCAGCCCCGACTTTGCATTGTAAATCTAGAGTGATTTGTGAATAATACCAGGAAAATAGTGTCATGATTAAGCAGATTAAAAAACAGGCTCCTTTCTCTCTTTCCGACTGCCCCTTTGCCTCTGTTATCTACGGAGAAAGATAATATTCCCAGGCTGTTTGACTCGAGCACAGTCATGACAATAATGAATGCCAGCGATGGCAGAATGAATTATGTTTCAGCTAAAAATGTACATCATAGCCAAAGGTAGAACCTGGCATGTAATTATACAAGGGTTATAAATAGCAACATGTGCCACATAGTATCCATCACCTTCACCTAAACAGCATATTACATGGAACATAATGGAACATATGATTTCAATTTGAGATATTTCATGTTTATGATGCTGTGTTTCTGATTTAATTGTGCTTGAATCCAATTAAGTCTAACTGAACAAGACAATAGAAAAATAAGAATGGCAGAGGTTAATAATGTGTTTCTAGTTATCCACAGCTCTGCAAGGTGGCACCAGCAGAAGAGTATTTGAATTTGTAATCAAAGCTGATCATCCACAAAGGGAAGCTCCATTAATCTGGTAGACTCCGGATGGCAGCTCGTCTTTTAAGAGGGTTGTTTTGATGAGGATTTTCCCTCCAGCCTCCTCTCTATTCTGAAGGATTTTCTGTTGTTCATCTTTTATTTCAGTACCGTAATGACTGTCTGCTGTGCATCTATCAACTGGCAGCCTTTGAAATCTCCAAAGTCTGCTTAGCTGATGCAGTTACTCGCAGTGGTGCCTTTCATGTGGGCTCTGGATCTATTGAAACAATACGCTCCAATTATTTTTTAATAACTTGTAGAAGAGATGCCTCAGGTGTTTCCCCCTGAAGTGGGCTGCAGATGTATTTTTGCAATCATGAAAAGTGTCCCTTGTTCAGATATGAAGTATTTACTGGTTGTGAGATTTTGGGATCTCAAGACAGCTCATCTGGCCATTTGGGCTTTGTCTGAAGCTCCATTTAACTCTACAGGGGATCTGGCTGCAGATGAAACACAGCTGTTGACATCAAAACTGACAAGTGAGAAACATTTGTGCTTTATCAGTGAGCTGACAAATTGGGCATTGCAGAGATAGGGGATAGATTATTTCGACACGCGCCTGGGTCCAGAGAGCCCAGCTGAAATAAACAGTTCTTTTTCCTGCTCTGTGATAGTTGGATGAAGAGATGGTGGTTATACTGATGGTTAGAGGGGGTCTCCCAAACCACAGAACAGAAAGAAAAACACAGGCAAGAAAAACAATCCCATCTGACATCATTGGGAAGGCTGCTGCTGAAATTTAGGTCAGGATATAGCCTGCATGAAGTGTGCCAGATACTTGTATGGCAAAGTAAGGTTGCAACGCCTTGTCTAAGTGGAATGACATAATACAAAAGCACAGTTATACAACATATAATAAAATGAAGCAAATTACCATAGCTTGTGAAATAGCTTGTTTTCTTTATTTTTTAAATGAGCTCCAATGACTGGCTTAAATACTTTAAAATAAAATCTTTTCTGTGACTAAAATAGCTGCAGTATGGGTGGTGGTTTTAGAAGCCAGTATAGCTGTAAAACATACAAAGTGGTTTCAGACCATTTCGAGGGCACTGGCTTCATCAACCATGTACACAGCATGGTATGTTGTGATCTCCCAAATACTATCCTTCAATGTTAAGTCACTGTATTCACAGCTTGTACTCCTCCACGGGCATCAAGCAGCACAGATGTAGACTTCCTGGAGGGTCAACGCTTGAACTGACCCCTTTTGGAACCTCTAAGTTCAGACTGGAGCATGCGGGGTGGGGGGTTGTGCTCATGGCTGTAGTGTGAGAGGGACAATACAAGTTGCTAATAATATGCTGATGTGTGCCAGCAATATGTTAGAGCAGCAAGCAGTAGATAGTAAGAGAGATAGACAGTAGATGTAACTTTTGTATTTGTTACAGCTATTTATCCTATTTGTAATTGTTTTGAGGAATATTTGTGCTAGACATATATGTACATTGTGATGACGAAAGGAACATATACCCTATATATTTCTAAAGAAATACAATGTGTGCAGATGAACGATTGTGCATTGTAAGAGATCATAACATAGCATGCATAGAGTTACAGAAATGTATAAAGAAACATGAACATCTTTTTGAGATGATCTATGGGTCAAGAATGCATATCAGAAATGCTAAATAATGTGTAGAAAGTAGTGCAGAATCTAGAGCTGGAAAATCGTTGGAAAATCCTACATGCCATTTATGGGTGTTTCTGCAACTATGGGCATTTTTAAGTATCAGCATTGAAATTTTGGATTTATGTTAAGATTTGTCATATTATGCTTGATAAATACATATACAGTGCTATTACAATCTGGACATAAAAAGAATTACAAAATAATGTGATTTAATACAATTAATGAAGCATAATTTTGTTCATGTCCCACAACTGTATTCTCAATGTTGACATATGCATAATTAGCTAATTCATTTAAAATATGACATGATTTCAAACACAATTGTATTTATTTATGAAGTATTTATTGTGCGCCCTTACCGTATAGCTCAGTAATTGTATATTTTGAACTACATTTTAAAAATACATTTTTATTATTGTTTAATTCATGTGTATTAGATGCTAAGAGTCAATGCTAATGTAGCAGACCATGCTAGCTGCCAAAATGCAAAAAATGTCATTTCCGCATTTGTCGCGCCAGAGACAAATTCAAAGCGAGTTATATATTATATTGCAAATATTAAGTCTATTGCAAACTATTGTACTGTATGTAAATATTATTTTTGCAACCCTAGATGAGACCAAATTCATCTACAATAAGATTACGGAAATGCAGAGAGGAAATGAGAGGAAATGGTGTGTCCTTCTGTACGACAAGGCATCATATCCAGGCATTGTTCAAGATGTTGATACAGAGATTTGCACTTTGGTCAAAACAATTCACAGGGTTGGGGTCAATAGATTTTATTGGCCAATGAATGATGGTGTGATCTGGTACACATGTGAGTGTGTGGATGGACTTGTGCCAGAACCAAAACAAGTGATGTCAAGGCACATGATGCTTACTGACTCAGTGTGAAAAGTACTCTGCTCTCGTTTTAATTCGTTACCTGTACATGTACCAAAAGCCTCAAAGGTGTAATGAGTTTACACCTCAAGATGAAATGAGAAATAGTTGGACTTGGTACACAAATGTAATGTGTTGAGATGCTGTTAGTGTTATGGGTTTATGTTAGTGTATTAGTATTTGTTCGTGTCCTAATAGCTTTAATATTTATGAAACATGAAAATCAGTTTTAAATCATTACTTTAATACCTCTCCTATCTTTGACACATCTAACATCTTCTGTTTGCGTCTGTTACTGTTGTTCTCTATTATTAGCCTTTCGTTAAGTTTACATTATTAACATTTACCATTAACATTGTGTCCTTACTGACACAAGATGTCATTACCGCAGCAATGCTTTATTTCAATTATTATTATGATTTTTATTTGCAAAAAATGTTTTAACACTTAAATAGAGATGGCTTACACATTAAAATAAAGGAATCTGCCATAAAAAACAAGATATTTTATGTTTTGTGTGTATGAAGACAATTGACATCTAAGGTTACTGTCTAAATTTTCCAGACGTAAAGAAAACCATGAAATCCCGTTTTTATCATTATTTTTATATCAGTTATTACAATGATCCACGAAGCTTGATGTACATGAATTAAAATTTTCTCAAAATTCTAAAACTAAAATGTATAAAATGAACGCTATTGTGGCGTTGCAGCAAGGACATTTATATAATAACAAGTGATGAAAACCAACATGTTCCAGATTACAATCTTAACGACGATTTGTATCTTTGTCTACCTATTTATATATATTACAGACTCTGATGGTTAAAATTCATAGAGGTTGATTTTTTTAAATGGAGAGAGTCAGAAGTGACCATAGTTTCAGAAACACCCTTTTACGTTTTGTTTTGGTGCCTTATGATAATCAATGACTTCAACACTACACCACTATATCACTGAATTTGTTGTGGGCATGGGAAAAGTGCAGTCCTTGAGTAAAGAGGAGGGGCGAGAGAGCATGCGGACCTATTGAGAGAGAGAGGTGGTTCAGCCCCGCTATGGTCTCAGCAGCAGCGGCTTAGGGAGTAGTGCTAGACCACTGTGTTGTGCTAGAACAGCCACGGCATCGCTGAAAACCGCAAGCGGAACAAATAAAAACGAAAACTACTCTGTCCTTTGGATTAATTCAAGGGCGAGACACTCAGTCGAAGCTAGAAGCTCTTTAAGCAAAATTGGACCGACTGACGAGGATTGGGACATTAGCTACTGTACGATAACACCGCCGAATGGTTTCTCTTACCCCGCCGCTAAGGTTAGTTAGCTTCCATTGCTGGCTGTCCGTTGGTTTGGGGGGGGTCTGTGTTGTGTTGTTGGACGACGGGGTCCGACTATTCTTTGGAGGGGAAACACACATAGCAGTATTGACCTTTCCGAGGCTATACGTTACGTTAAAGTAACACTGTTCGTCGAAACGTTGGGAAATTTTAATGTTAGCGAACACTTCAACTACCTGGTTGCTCACCCACCACATTGTTCCCAAACGGCTGGCTTTCGTCAGCTATTCAATTATTTTATAAATTAGGAACACGTGCTACATTGCTAGGCTAAGCTATCTTATAGCTAACGCTGCTAGCTACCTAAGCTAGCTGTCAGAGCTGCGGAGTAGCTAACGCCAATTGTATTGAACTGAATAAATCCTACATTGGTATTCTGTTTGTTAACTCGCAGATCTCCCCACAAAACCGTTGACATCGTCTGTTAACATGACCAATGTCCTCTGTCAACTTTCCACCAATGTTATGTATCAATAACGTATATTGTGGTATCTGGCTAACTGATTTAGCCTGCTAACTTGCTATTCACAGAAGCGCATGATTTGCGTTTGTAAACAATGGTTTTACGTGAAGTTCACTTTGTGAGCTCTGGCGATAGCTAATCTACGCACTACTTTGTTGTCAGATGGTTGATAAGCTATAATTTCCTGACTATTGTTGCTTAACCAGTTTGATGTAAAGTAACTGGCACGAGTTAATGAGAACGGTAAGGGAGTTGGCGTTAATGGTTTGTTGTCTCCGATGTATATATTGCTATTTGAACAGTACACTTGCTTTTGAGTTTGAGCGTGGTTTTCAGTTTATTTCATATTTATTTCAACATTTGAACTACTTTTTTTTCGGTAGGTTGCCTCTTAGCCGATGCTGGTTATCCACCTGTAAGCAAGTACTGAGCATAATGCTGTCAAACTTTTAAGAGCAGTGCCATCTTTACAGACATGTTACTGACATCTTAATGGAACAACCAAACCCTTTTGTGAAATGCCAAGGGATGGAACATTACCCTAAATCAGGTGATCATTAACATAAACACAACAACCATGTACCTTGTGAAAAAAAAGCGGATGTCTTCTTTCTAAGCCTTACAACCACAGCCATGATAGCCAATCCGATACGTTATACATTTTTAGCTGTCTCTTAGCGGTTTGAGAACGTTTCTTTCCTCCATTATCACTACCTCAGAAAATTAAGGTGACTGGAATTAAATTGCCACAACCCCATGTGGTTTTAATGAACATACACTTGTATTTCATTAAAATATAACATATATAAATATGTTTATATATATATATATATATATATATATATATATATATACACAAAAATATAAAAAAAAACATATTTTGATGATTAAGTATATTAATTTTGTCTATATAGCATTGATTTTTAAAACACCTTAAAATCAAAGACACTGGGCAGTGATTTTACAGATATTCAAAGGATGTAAAAATAATATTTAATGCATAGGCAGTGTGCAGTTTGATCAGGGCCCTTTTTGTTGGGTTGTTAAAATTATTCTTTTGTGGAAGAATGAGTTGGAAGATATTCTCAATATATGTATGGCTGGGGCACGTATTGCGACATCTCCTCATCGTGACCAAGCACCCATTGATTTTTTTGTTAGCAGTCAAACAAAGCATGGCATACTCATGCTCTTTCTTAGAACTGCTGTGAAATTTGATGTTGAGGGTTTGTTCACCCAAAACACAAAGTACATTTTGTAACTTACTCCCTGTGTTATCTAGGAATACTGCAGACAGTTTCACTTTTGTGAGACTGTGCCCAGGCTTTGAGATTTATGTGTCTGGAACTTATGTTGCTACACCAAAACAGTGGAGGTAAATTAACTCAGGGTAGCGACCACAGGTTTCAAAACCTAGTAAGGTTAAAGCAAAACTGACTGCATATCTAGATACCAGTAGTGGTAAATTATGTTTTTTTTTTTTTTTGTGCCTTTGGTAAACTGTCCTTTTTGATTATGTATCCCGAGTTTTCCCTAAGGTAATGGTTTAGCTGAGGTGATCAGCCTTGATCTTGAAACATCTCATGTTGTGATCCTCTTAGTAGTTGATGACCTGTTTAGCCACATTCATTAAATATATAGCATTTGATGTTTGAAAGGCACCTGTACTCATTTCCTCTAAAGGTTAATGTTTTATTTCATAAAAGTGTATATCAAATTTTATGATGTTAGCGGTAGTGGTCTTTGTTTCAGGAGATGCAGCCACATCTGCTATAAAACACTGCAACCATAACACTTCCTGCTGCTTCTACACAATTAAAAGCTTCCACTAGCCAATTCTCACAAGGCTTCTTGTTGTGAAGCAATTGCAGTTTGGCACACATGTGAACCGCTGATTGCAAATTGCAAAGTTTAACCATCATAGTGTGACATACAGTTTTTACCTACTTTTTAATTAACAATTCCCTAAATCTCGCTGCACTGAAAAGATACAAGACAGATTGAGTGCTGTGTTTTTATTCTGAAGTGCTGAAGGTTGATTTGATTATTTTAAAAAAGCAGTTTTTTACATAATTAATCCCAACAAATCAGGTTGCAAGATGAAAAGAGTCTAAATGACTCAAAATCATGGCTAATGGAGGAGAGGAAGAGCTTAAGAGGCCTCCTGCATCATTTAAATCCCATGTATGGGGGCTTTTGGCTTTCCTATTAAATATCTTGACTGAAAAAGGTTGGTGGACAAAACTGCAACAATGTGTAAACATTGTGCGACAAGAAAATTGTATAATTTGGAAAGACATCACCCTGGTGTGTCAGTGATGGGAGCTACGTTAAGTTCTTTAATAAAAAATACATGGAAAACAGTTATTTGTCTCACTACTTTTTTTTTTTTTTGGGGGGGAAAATGATCCGTGAGTTTTGTGATACATTACACCACTAATGTGAATTATGGAGAGGGGGGGGAGTACTGGTATTTCCAACAAGCTAGATTTAGCATTAGCTCCGTGCTCAATAAAGCGTTTTGTGAAAGCAAAAGGGTTTTCTTGGAACTTAAACTCCCAATAAATAATTATTTTCCTGCGAGGTAGTAAAAACAAACCATGAAGACAACAGTATATGATGGGTGACACTTTCACATCTGCATTTCTTACATATTATAAAAATATAGATTCTAACCACTTTAATGGTAATTCTTGCCTGATAAAGATCAAGAAGGAAGGGTGAAAGTTTGCGGCTCCATGGAGTTAGTGTGGTACATCAGAAACAACATTATCAAGAGTTACTTTGGGGATTAACATATGATAGCTGTTTTACTGCTCTACTCTGCTGAATGTATGTCTTATTCCATTTGTATTAATGCTGTTCCTCCTTGTCTATGTTTGTGTGTGCCTCTGCACTCCTGGATGTCTTTATTCAATTTGGAAAGTGCTCGGACTAGTGAGGTGATGTTAAAACTGAAGTTGGTTTGATGAAATAAGACACACTTCTCGAATGTATCAGTATTTACTATTGTGTTGTCTGCATACAAGAACTTTCCTTGACAGGAAGATACAAATAAAATAAGGATTCTAGTAAGGGACCAGAGAATAAGAAAGACAGACTCTGAATCAGACCAAAAATTTGGCTCCAAGTTTGGGTACTTGACAGTTTGTTTACTGTTTGCTATGGGCACGGTTTAGTTGGTACAACATAAAGTATTTAGGTATTACACTCTTTTAAAGTGTCTGGAGACAGCTGGGAAGTCTAGAGAGCGCAGCGTCTGGTAATAAATCCATAATGGTTTGACTTTTAGTAGTGTCAGCTTAGTGGTTTGGATTCTGAAGGGTTAAACGAGAGTGAGCAGATATCGTTCCCTTTTCCAAAAGGGTAATGGGGGCAAAAATAATCCCGTGCTCAGTGTGGTGCCTCAGGGAGACAGTTTCATTGCTAGTTCAATTTCTGCTTGCATTATGAAACGCCACACAGTTATGAAACTGGAAAGGAGGGAGTTCTTGCTCTTTTTTTGTCTGTGAAAGATAAATCCTCACAGTGACTTATTGGTGCATCATCATAAATCACAAATGATTTCCATTCAAATTCAAAAAGTCTTCCTTCAAAGGCATACATGTTATAAATTGTCACTTTTCAGTGTGGCTGCAACGATCTGTCTTTTAAAGAACCAAGTGCTTTTTTATTCTCTTTATTAATACCACAATCGGGGAGTATTTCTTTAAAGAGCAAGAGTAAAACTTGTTATTATTTTGTTGGTTATTATTGATTACATACATTTATCAGCAAGTAATGAAAAGGTCATCATAAAAACACAACCTACAAGAATGTGGCTCAAGCTGCATTTCTGCAACATTTGTCTTTTTGTTTTTTACATTACATTACATTTAAGCATTTAGCAGACGCTTTTATCCAAAGCGTCTTCCAAATAAGAGCTTTACATAAAGTGCATAGAACCATGATGGAAAACAACAAGATGTCTCATCAAACTTGTAAGGGCTAATACCTCCTTGTGTAGTAATACACAAGGATGTGATCTAACCTGAGGGTTTCCAGTCTACAATGCTGACTCTCCTGTCCAGCAGAGAAAAGCATCACTCCTGAATCCTGCAGATCGTTGTTACTCAGATCCAGCTTTCTCAGTGTAGAGTGCTGGTGGCTGAGAACTGAAGCCAGAGTATCACGGCTTTTTTCAGACAAATTACAGCCAATCAGCCTGAAGAATCATTTTTAGTTAGTAAACTTGCATACTGGATGAAAAAAAGAACATGTTCTTTAAGAATAAATGTACATTTACTGTCTCACACTCATGAGCCATTAACACCCTGTGAAACACACCTGAGCGTGTTCAGTGTACACTGTGGACTTTCCAGTCCAGTACAAAGCAGCTTAACTCCTGAGTCCTGCAGGTTGTTGTAACTCAGGTCCAGGTCTCTGAGACTAGACTTGGTGCTGAGAACTGATGATAACCCCTGGCAACATGTCTCTGTGAGAATGTTGTGGTTCAACCTGGTAAAATATAGAAACATTGTGTGTTACATATTAGATAGTTAGTTTTCCAAAGCAACTCATTTTGAGAATGAAGGAAAAGGTTGAGTTATTCCCCAGCGTCTGAGCAGGAAACCTGTCTAGTTTCAGGGGAATACACAGTTAAATCTGTAGAATTACAGAAGCAGAATAGTGTATCTACCATACAGTATCTAACCTCAGCATTTCCACTCCACAGTGTGGACTCTCCAGTCCAACAGAAAGCAGCTTCACTCCTGAATCCTGCAGGTTGTTGTTACTCAGATCCAGCTCCCTCAGAGCTGAAGACTGGGAGCTGAGGACTGATGCCAGACCTTCACAGCTTTTCTCTGACAGGTTACAGCCACTCAGCCTGAAGAAGAACATGCAACAGAATGTATTTTCAAAATAACCATTATTTCTCACCCTAAAAAGAATAATGATACTCCTAAACATTACAAATCATACTGTATTACATATGTTATGCTCAAAGGTATTTTGTACCAATAATTAACATGTAAAGCAAGCCTATGTAACGCTGACTGAATATCAACACAGTGGCCATAAGTGTCACTTAATAATGGTAAACAGAGCGTTCCTGCCTCTACAATGTGATTATTTTCTTGATTTGTGGTCTTCTACAATTGTTAATAAAATGTATTGGGGTTTTGGACTTTTTGTTGGACAAAACAAGACATTTGAAGATTTCTTTGAATTAGTAGTGTAATTGGAATTTTGTAGGAGGTTCAGCAGATAATGGTTTGGCAGATAATAGTCTTGCCAAATTTTCATCAGATTTGGTGACAAAAAAAAACAAATGCATACTTTTACTTTAATCTGTGCTTCTTCCTTAAACTTACAGAGACTTATTGGAGGCTTTGACCACTGGCAGCAGCCTCAGAAGACCCTCCTCAGAAGCAGAGTATTTCTTCAGGTCAAATACATCCAGATCTTTCTCTGATGAGAGCAAAATGAAGGCCAGAGCTGACCACTGAGCAGGAGACAGTTTGTCTGTGGACAGACTTCCTGAACTCAGGTACTGTTGGATCTCCTCCTCCAGAGAACAATCATTCAGCTCATTCAGACAGTGGAACAGATTGATGCTTCTCTCCGGAGACAGATTCTTCCTGATCACGCGCTTGATGTACAGGACTGTTTCCTGATTGGTGTGTGAGCTACTTTCTGTGTGTGTAATCAGGCCTCGTAGGAGAATCTGATTGGTCAGCAGTGAAAGGCCCAGGAGGAAGCGGAGGAACAAATCCAGGTGGCCATTTGGACTCTGTAAAGCCTTGTCCACAGCACTCTGGAAGAGGTATGATAGTTTAGATTTGTCCCTTAATAGATTAGTGAACCAGGTTTTTGGCTGTGACAGCAGATTGATGCCAGAGTTGGTACAAGTCAGAAAGACATAAAGAGCAGCCAGAAACTCTTGAATGCTCAGATGAACAAAGCAGAACACCTTCTCGTCATACAGCCCCTTCTCCTCTTTAAAGATCTGTGTGAACACTCCTGAGTACACTGACGCTACTGTGATACCGATGCCACACTCTCTCAGGTCTGATTCATAGAAGATCAGGTTGCCTTTCTGCAGCTGCTCGAAAGCCAGTTTTCCCAGACACAAAACCATCTCCCTGCTCCCTGGATTCCAGTGTGGCTCTGTCTCAGCTCCTACATGATACTTGACTGTCCACAGTTTGGACTGAACCACCAGGAAGTGGATGTACATCTCAGTCAGGGTCTTGGGTAGCTCTCCTCCCCCTCTGGTCTTCATCACATCCTCCAGAACTGTAGCAGTGATCCAGCAGAAGACTGGGATGTGGCACATGATGTGGAGGCTTTGTAATGTCTTGATGTGGGAGATGATTCTGCTGG
>JAVQJL010068900.1:0-14412 GCA_036024295.1 Nannoperca obscura
CACACACACACACACACACACACACACACACACACACACACACACACACACACACACAGAGAGAGATTACCAGGTGAACTGAGCCAATTAGTTCAAGAGCTCTAAAATGACGAATGTGACAGCAGTTCAAACTGTGAGAAAATACAAACATCCCACAACAATGAAGCCATATTTAGTTTGGATTAGTTAGGTAAAAAAGAATAAGAGTTTGTACTTTACAGGCAATGTAACCGTTAGGGACTTCAGCTTTATAATGCAAGCAACCATCCTACCAAGTGTCCTTGAGCAAGACCCTGAATTAAAAGAAGCTGCAGGATATCTATTCTGTTGCTGACCTTGACCTCTGACCTCACTGCAGAGGGGCTCGTTAAAGAAAAGAGAACATCAATGGTGTCTGGTGCTCATACATCTACATTAACATGCCTGCATGTTAGTTAAAGACTGACACACTGTAGCCTGTATGTGCTGTGGGCCTCCCACTAATGGCAGGTTGGGTGGAAAGGGGCATTTGTTATCTTACTGTGCTATCAGTCGTGCAGCTGCTGGTGCCCAGTGCCCTGTCACACTGCTGTGTCCACGTACACCTTATCAGTTTTCCTTGACCTCCACGTCACCGCCACCCATATGCAATAACCGCAACATCGCAAATAATACCTTTACGTTAAGACTGCGATGCTTAGCAATACAGTAAAATACAGTACCACCAGGCTTAATGGTGTTACAAGATCTCACGCCAACCAGGAAGTAGGGAAATTGAGAAATATGGCAGATTACACAGCACACAATCTTGGACGCGAAGACACGTTGTCGATCGCTGGCATCTGCCAGTGTAGTGATTGCACAAGCAGTAATGATCATCATGTGATTTTTGGTCAGAGACACTGCGGAAACAAAGGCCTTCATGTATATAGGAACCTTTGCAAAAACAACAGCAGCCCATGGAGCTTTACCTGCAGGGAGATGTCCTCCTTTGGTTTCGACTTTCTCCTTCGGCGGCGACGACATGTCTGCTCTGATCTCGAGTCAGCAGCGCGAAAGAAACCAGAGCGTCTAACAAACAAACCCCTTGCTTTCTGCCTGAAATTGTGCACTACACTTCAGTCTGGATCGTCAACGTGGCTTTTTCCTGAGCATTGTTTGGAAACGATGCGTGGTGACGTCACGTGGAGCCGTCAGGAGCGTACGGACGAGCGCAGCGAGCTGACGTCGGTCGTCGCCAGCCCTTGGTGTAATGTATGAGTAGGTAGGTCGCGTTTCCCCCTAGGCTACGTATTTACACATGTAACCTGATCATTTCCAAATGTATTGACATAGATATTAAAGGCGCCTTTTGTGGCATTGAACCAGAAACAGTTAAGCATTTATTTAGTCACTGTCCCACCTCATTTATGTTTTGGAGGGACATGGAGAAGTGTGTTTATAACAAGACAAGGCCTTCTATAACAATTAGCCTATGCCTAAAGACATTATTACTAAATTAGAAACTGATAATAAACATTTGAGTTACATGACAAACTTATACTCCTAGTTGGTAAATTTCTCATTTCCTGAGCCTAAATATTTTTTTGTTGAATTGGTTTGTACATAGAAATATGGAAGCTTATTGCTGCCACTCCAGAAAACAAAACAGCATCAGTATCACGTTATAACGTGAAATGTTTATTGTTAAAACAAGATGTTTTTCACATTATAACATGATATTATCACGTTATAACGTGATAACTTATATTGTTTTGACGTGAAACCTTTTCTCGTTAAAATAACATAATCTCGTGTGCATCGATATCCAGTTGTGAACTGGCACAATCTGGCCTTTTGCAATTACCATGGCCCAAAATAGGGACTTTACCCCACTGTTCAGATTTCTACGAAATCACGGTGTACCAGAAGAATTCCTCTCACGGATGGAACCAGAACATGTAAGTGCATTTTTACGTAATGTCAGCGCATTTCTTGTAAAACAGTATTCATGGCTTTTAAGGGTCATTTTGGACTAGCTTAAGTTAGCCAAAAGCTAACTTATTTTTTACGGCTTTAAACCAAATTAATTTGTCCTGCCCTTTTATTAGTGTGAGAAATACGGGGGTCTCGGACCCCCTTATTAACAACTAGGAACCAAATAAAAATTTGAGGGGGTGAGTTAATGAAAGTATCCATGCTGTACCAGCTGTGCGTAATATTACGCAAAGTTTTGGAGAGGTAAGAGTATGTGTCTATTGAGTTTGTCTGAGCAGGAAACAACAGTGAAAAAACGTGGAGCTTCTTCATTTTATTTAGTTCCTCGTGTGTGTGGTTGGAGGATGTTGCAGGTGTTCCCAGTCTTGTCCTTTATTTGTAATAATCATGTCTGTCTTGACAGATTGATGACACAGTCATTCAGTTAATGGATGATGAAACTCTGGCTGGCTGTATGCCAACATACAGCAGCAAGACGCTTCTGTTTAGAAAATCAGGGTGCAAGTGCAAAATAATCAAAAAAGTATTAACTGCTTGAAAAACTAAAGAAGAAGATGGGCATCAGTGGGAATGGTGATAGGAAATCTGATTATGAGGAGACATCTGCTCCAAAGCAGAAAAGAAGTCTAGAAACGTTGAGTTGGGGTGGATACATGAAGGTAAACAAGTCCGAAAACGCAGAGGAGGGGGAACAAGGACCGTTGATGTACCCAAAGAATCAAACAAAGCTGACATACTACAGTATGCTAGAGATATTTTCTTCCCAAACGGAAAGAGTAGATTTGGAAGATTTGAGACAAATAGTCATAACATATTAGACTATCAGGAGGAGGCTGTATTTGATGAAGATGTCACAGTTGGGGAACTGTACACAATACTAAGCATGGGAGTGTTAAGATTTGACCTGTGCACTAAAAGCAATGATGTACAACTGAGAGACACACATGAAGATGATGAGAAAGTTACTGAAACCATTGCCATCCTGGCACCAGATGTGAAGGAGCTTGATGCTGATGCATTATCAGACACATCTGAAGTAATGGGCGCTTCCTTGAAGAAACCATGGTTAGTCAACTGGATGATACTTTGATACATCAACCCAGCCTGCAGTTTGAAGAAGATGAGCTGGTCATCACATCCATTACGCTTTCCCCGACAAGCACAGCACTCATTACACAAAACACAGCATCTATAGATGACGAAGCAAGAGTTTCTCCAGCTTCATATGATGTTGTATGTGTCAACATAAAACTTCACAGAGTCAATCTTCTGGAGGAGATGATTAGCCAGTTCAAGGATCCAGCACTACTCAAACACCCCCTGAAATACACTTACATAGATGAAAAAGAACTGACGCAGATGGTGTCTCGAGAGATGTGTATGCTGTATTTTGGACAGGGTTTATGGACCACACAGCTGAAGGGGAGGACCTGGGGGTGCCATCACTGTATTCTAAGTGGAAGGAAGAAGAGCGGAAAGCCATAGGCCGAATTTTACTGAAGGGATTTCAAGACCATGGATACTTTCCTTGTCGCCTTGCTCCTGTTTTCACAGTGGCACTTATTTTTGGTGAGAATGAAGTATCAGATGATATGTTGTTTGAAAATCCTCTCATGTACATAAGTCAGTCAGATAGAGATCTGATAACCACTGCTTTAAAAGAAGAGCTTCTAGATGAGGACCAGGAAGAACTACTTGATCTTTTGAACCTCTCGGGTGTAACAACACTTCCAACACAAGATAATTTGAAAGGCATCCTTCTAAAAGTGGCACACAAGCAGTTGATCCAAAAACCAAGATATGCAGCAGAAAAAATGTCATTAATTGCCAGCCACTTCCTAAAAGAAGCATTTGGGAGCATGCAAGGTGTCCTACGAATGTATGAGGATAAAAAGCCAACAATAAGGACGTTTTTGAAGTTCCTGGATGCATCTTCTACAACTCAAGCAGAGAACCAGAGCTTTTGTTTTCTGCAACAGTACATCAGAGGACTTGATGATGCAGGGCTCAGAAAAATGTTAAGGTATTTTGTAATTGTTTATGTTGTTATAGTATATTATCTCTGTAGTGGTTCTGGTGGCTAGACTTCCTTTCTGTGTTTTGTCATTCTTTTGTTTATCCATCCATCCATCCATCCATCCATCCATCTAAAGGTTTGTTACAGGACGGACTGGCATGACGACCAGTAGCGCATACCTTTGAGCCAGCACTGGAACTGCCATGGACATACACTTCCTATCCAGAACTACGCACTGAACTGGACATTATACTGGTCACTGAAAACTCCTACAAGTTCAGCATAGCTAAGGTCAGTGATAAGTTAGCATGTAGCCTACACATAAGGTTGTTATGTAGCATGAAAAGGTGGGGAGGAGTTAAATTTGAAGGGGACATTCTTTAGGCTTGAAGTAGACCTTCAAGGAACTAAAGAATTACAATGAATGTATAAATAACAAAGGCAGAGGGCAAACTGAGGAGATGGATGCACTGAAAATATGAGGTTGAGATGTATATGTCTGGCTGTTTTATTTTACTAGACATTTCAAAGATTTACATGTCAGAGTATCAAGTACACTGAAGCAATATAGTACCTGTTTGTGCTTGAGAGCTGAATTTTATGGAATGTTTATAAGCTTTTTGTTATTGGCCAAGTTCCCACTGTAGCAATGAGTACAAGACGTGTGTGTATGTGCGTGTTAGTGTGTGTGTCTGTTTTTTCTTTGGGGGGGGGGTGATGATTTTTATATGTACTGTCATTGCTTTTTTTTTTTTTTTACTTGTTTTTATCAAGTTTTTGTTAATTGCACAGCAGTCTGTGGTTTTAGACTGTATTTTTAGGGAGACACATCACTGGGATATTGTGATGATTGCTCTGTATGTTGTTACTACGGTTAATTGGAAATAAATGCCCAGTTGCACTTTTTAAACTGATTATTCATTTGTGGTTTTGTGGAATATTCATTTGTGGTTTTCTCCTTATTGTATTCAATGGGTGTGAGGCATGAGGCATGAAACCATATCATGAGTCAAGAACTCTCTCTTGTTCCTTATAATTTCTAAAATACTTGGTTTATTTATTCTTAATAAATAAGTTAGTATCTCCACAGAATATTGTCATCCCAAATTAAAACACTACAATATAAGCACAAGAGTTGTCTTTGGTATCACCAGTGATAAAAATAATTATTGTGAAAACAAAAATAAAGGTATTCAAACCCTCTTATCAGAAAAAATTAAATATATAGTTTTAAATGAACAGATGTACTAGGCAAAACATTTAGAAGTCCATTTAGAGATGATTTTCTTCTCTGCACAGGTGTGGAAATAAAAACAAAAACATGGTTGTGATTCATTTTTGATATTTTCCTCATATATCAAAATAATAAAGAATATAAAAATGAACCACAGAACCAGGTGAGATAATGTAGCCCTCTCTTAATAATCCAGAGCTCGGGGTAATTTATAAGTCTTTAAGTATGTATGCTCTCAGGAATATATACAGCTCTATGGCTTCATCTGCTGTGGTAGGTGTGAATAAGAAGTTCTCTGCCATTATAAGGCAACACAAGCTGAATACCGTGTCATCACAAGGATATGGTCCTCTCTGTTGGCATTCTTGTTTACAAGCATCCACTGCTTCCTGGGAGACCTCTTTAAGGTGATCTTGTCCTCCAGATAGATATGGGATGGTGTACATGAGAATTGGACGTTCACTTGGAGCTACTGCATATCTGCTGTTGCAGACAATGTGGGTATTCCACAAATGTGAAACTTGCTGCAGCTCTTCCTGTAGAAGAAAATACTAGTGTGAACAAAAATATATGTAATGCTTCCTATGATAAATGCAGACATACAGTAAATAGGCCTAAATGTATACATAGAATATGTTCTCTTATGGACAACGGGGTGAGTGGGTGGTGCTCTCACACACGCACACACAGAGACAGAATGAGAGATAGCCCTTTAGGAACATAGACCTACTAACATACCTCAAGTATGTTCAGACAGGTAAACAATACAAGCTGCTTGTCCAAGAAGTCCCCAGAGAAACAGTCCTGGATCCAGAAATATAACAGTTACTTAGGTGACGATCCATACTCCATCATAAGAATCCGGCTGTTGTCCCCATCCTCTTCTCAACTTCTGCTATGAAATAACCAGCAATTATCTTGGGGTTGCTGTTTGTGGAATAGGCATGAAGCCATATCATGAGTCTTGAAAAGCCATCAATCGTTCCATTTATACATATACCAAATGGCTTTAGTGAGTCATATGAGTCAACATGCCACATAAAATTAGGTCTGGGGTTAACGTAGCCAAGTCTCATCAGGCGATTTCTCGGTCTTTGCTCAACACCAAAGGGGTCTAGAAACTTTAACAAATGCCTCACTGTACTTTGGGTCACAACATACCCAGCTTGGATGCAGCTGAGGTGGTGTAGCTTATATCCATGGAGCCTTCCGTGGCCCTGCAGTTGATCAATGAGAAATTTTGCCACATCGAGAGGGTGAGACTCATTCTTTCTTCTGTACAGTCCCCTGGATTTTAAAATCCTTCTTAGTGCATACTTATCACTATATCACCCACTGTACTCAATAATATCAGAATCTCGTAATGTCTCAACCCAAGCATGAATTACAACTTAATTAAATTGCATAAATGAGCCATGGTTCTTTGTTCTCCACCCAACACTTCCTCAATAGACATTTAGATTGGGAAAAGTTCCACGTTATAACAACATAAGTTATCACGTTTTAACATGAAAAACTGAATCATTTATTAAACTGAGACCTCTTCTAATGAAGCAGCCAGTTTCCATCTCTCACCTCTGTAAGCTTACTGTTGTGCCAAAGCAGCAGCAGCAGGATGAGCAATAAAAGGCAAAAGAGACAATCCAACAGAGAGGAAAAAGAAAACTGCACTGTGTGTGTGTGTGTGTGACAGTGGTGACCTCTGTGACCACCTACTTTTTGTTTTCGCACTATAAGTCCACAGTGGTTCATTAATTGGCTGACATGACAGTGTCCTTGGGCAGAACTGAGAATTGCAGGAAAAGCCTAGAGGTTTTATAGGTAACCGAGAAAAGGAGTTTTTTAAATAAAATGAAATAAAAATGACAGTAAGGATAATAGATTCAAGTTATGGATCTACCTCTGCTTCTATTCATACACCCCACATAAAGCATATACAGTATATGCAGAGCACTGCTAAATATGGCCTATAGGTATCTATGTACAGTATCTATGTGTGTGTTTGTTGTGGTGGAGCAGCCACAACTGCAACTGTATTATGTGATATGTCTGAAGACTGATGAGTGTGCATACATTTACATGTGTGGTCGTGTGTGTGTGCATGTGTGTGTGTCTGACTGTGTGTGGTTACAGTGATGCGTGCAGGCCAATCGTCAACTCTGTGATGGCAAAATTGCAGTGTGAAGTGGCAGCTGCGTTCTTCACTCAGACCATCAGAAGAAGTGATGTTCACTCCACACACACACACACACACACACACACATACACACGTGTGTGTGTGCGAGCGCAAGCGGCTGCACACACCATTTCTAATTGAGTACATTTGAATTATTCATTGAAATACATGAGAAGAAAAATATTAAGAATACAGATGCAATCAGATCATTTCCAAGACCTGTTTACAATGTCACCTCACACCCACAACTTTTACTGCACACACACACACACACACACACACACACACACACACACATGCACACACACACACACTGCTGATGAGCAATGGGATTTGGCAGTGGAGAGGTGGTCCCAGCATCACATTTTGTCCTCAAAGCCAGGTGTCTGTTGCCAGGGCATTAGTGTCCCTGCGGAGGGTGTTGACAACCAATCAAAAGGCCAGGAGTTCACCCGCATGTCAGTATGCAGTCTGCTGATAAAAGAATGAATTGTGATGTCTAATTAAAATGTTTGGACTTTTTAAACTCTTATTTAACAAGAAAAGTTAATAAAGACATTCTGTATTTCTGGACTGTACACAAGCACACCTATAGAGTTCCTATATTATCAACATTTCTATTGACATTAAAGCTCAGTGGCCACTGCTGTGGCAGCCTGGGCTTCAGTGCTGTCGGAGATTGATTCCCTCCCTCCCTCCCTTTCTCCCTCCCTCCCTCCCTCCCTTTCTCCCTCCCTCCCACAATTGACCTTTGTGTATAAATCAGATCTGCCTGATAAATATCTGATCTTTAGGTAAAGAAAGTATTTGATTTTAAACTTAACTTATTATAAAAATATGCCCTTTATACTTTTTCCAAGACAACAGTTGCTTCACAGAGCACTACACATTTATTTAAAATATACAGAATATTGTAGTTTTACTTACCTGTATGCAATACATGTTGCAAGAGGCACTTTATAACTGTGGATGCTTCAGCAGTGATTAGATGATATGAGCACTTACATTAAAGGGACACAGGGATTTTGCTCACATCTTTAAAGCTCAACACCTCAAGTATGTAACTCTGGCTTTCCATTACACATTTGTAGGCTCCAATTCCAAGCTGAGATATCCCCGATGGCATCACGATGACATCATCAGTCAGACTTTGGATGTTTCCTTCAGTCACGTAAGACATTACACTGTTTTCATAGGCTGAGTAGTACTCCTCATGATGACTACACTGACTTTGATGAGTTAGTCAGTGGAGTATGGCCTGGATTTGTAAGCATATGAGCAATTAAGGCTGGGTGAGTATTCAATATTATCTTTAACAGTTTTTCAATGGAAAAAATATCAAAACAAAATAAGTTGTTGGAAAAATTATAAAAAAGTATATCAACCAACCCTAAGTGCGACCCAGTCACCTGTTTTTATGTGTTTGTGTGGTTCTGCCTGTCACTGCAGACATCCATGAATGCATGCATGTGAGTGTGTGTGCATATGTGGCCACTAGATGGGAGAATGCAGCTTTACTACACGAGAGAAGCATCTCCAGTTGTGTACGTGGGAGTTTGTGTCCTGCAGGATTCATCATTGCTGTCACTCCAACAAAGCTTGGCCTGTGATGTCCCAGAAAGACTGAAGAGTCACTGATAAAAACTGCACAACTCCAAAGCAAAAGACAAATAAAGAGCTCCACATCCAGCTAATATTTTCCTCCTTCTCACGCTTTCTTTTTTGTGTCACTCTACGTTCACCCTTTTTCTCTCTCTCACACGCACACACACACACGCAAGACTGTGAGAGAGGGAGAGCATTCATTACTCAGGGCGAAAATACATACTGCCATAGGTGAAATCCTCTTCAGAAGTCAGTGATCTCAACACCTGCCCATGGCTGATATGACTGCGTGTGTGTGTGTGTGTGTGTGTGTGTGTGTGTTGCCTGGGCCTTTGAGAGGAACACTCTCAGTGACGGCTTACAGAGAGACAGAATGAGGACGTCACAGGTGAGTGAATTTGCTCAAACTGACAGGTGTACACACACATACACACACATGCAATCATGCCTCTGACACATACATACTCCCTGTTTCACTCTCTCTGTCTGTCTCTCTCTTACTCTCTCTCTCTCTCTCTCAAACACACACACACACACGCTCACACACATTGACATAGCTCTGTGAGAGCCAGCTGGGTCCTCTGCAGCAGCACTATCACACATGAATAACCAAGGCTTCTTCTTTGCTCTGCAGCATTGACTATTCAATACCTGACAGGGCACCTTATGGTGTGCGTGTATGTGTGTGCGTGTGACAGAGAACAATCCATATGAACGGTCACTTAGTTGCATGTGTCCGTGTCAGTCACAGTCAAACTGAAACAGGGTGGAAAGTGAGAACAGGAAAGAGAAGATGCAGTGCAACAAGCAGATTGATTAGCTATAAGGTGACGCTGTATTGATCACCATAGATTTACTCCCTTTGCCATAGTTCTCCTTAACAAGGAGGCTGAGGTCAAGTCCAGTTAGGAAACAGTAAAAATCTACAGCTGATTTTGCTCAACAGCACATAGAAACGTCAGATAGGTACTGTGAAGGCAGTTTTCTAGCTGCCTCAAGGTAACCTCCACCATAGAGACGTTTTAGTGCAAAATATCATCTCATCTCTGTATAGTTTTTGGTGTTATTGATGGCTTCTGTTCAGCATGATGAAAGGGTCCCTGTTTGTGCTTTGTTTTGCATACTGGATCGAATTCAGGAGCTGCAGTGTCAATAAAGTAAAAAACAAAACAACTTTTAAAAAAATCATCCTGTGCACAAGTTTATGTTGAGGCGGAGGTGTTCACGGAGCCGTTCAAACTTCTGCATGGAATGGACACCTGCTATATAAGGTATAGTTTGAATTTTATGCTAGCAGCATGGCTCTAGGGATGGAAATGGTGGTCTGTCCACTGGACCAGACGGAAATGTCTCAACAACGAACAAAGTTAGATAAATTACCATGAAATTGAACAGAGACACTCAGGGTCCTCAGAAGATGTAACCTAATGACTTTAGTGATCCTCATTTAGTGCAATCTTTTTACAACTATTGAATTTATGGTACAGAAATGCATGGCCCTGTCCAATATTTATGACCAAATACCTGCAAAACGAATGACATTCACATCATGAGCCTCAGCTGTGTTTAGTGCTAATTAGCAAATGTTAGCATGCTAATTAGCACAAAATACAAAACACATTAAACGTGCCATCTCGTCATTTATTGAAGTGGAGCTTTTTATCATACTGTTTTGTTCTGAATTGTTATTACTGCTGAGCTTTTCCATCACTAATGATTTTCTGTGGCTATCTTCACCTGCATTTATCAGTACTGTTCTGCCTTAGTGCCGTGTGAAAGAATTCTTGGCAAGGATCAAATTGAAACATCCTGCCACTTCCCGCAGGTGTAAATGAACCATGATAACACCCATGTCAAACAGTAGTGAACATCTCGCTGTGGGGAGGCTTTCTGCCATTTTTTTTTCTTTAATTCTGTTGCTTAGCTGGTAGAAGCAGCAGCGTTTATGACAGCAAGGCAAACGAGAAATGAGAGGTACATGTACTTGATTCAGATAAGTGGGGATTTGGGATGACTGTTCTGGAGTCTTGTTTGACTGCAAAATAATGTTTTTTGCCTTCTTATTTCTGGCACTTTATCTCTCCAATCACCTCTCATCTTAGTCCACTGTAATTTTGCCTCCATCATCACACGCCATCCTTCTCTTTACCTCTCGGTGCAGCTTTGCAGTCATCTCTATAAACAAGCAAAGCCCAGCACACACTGTTAAACACACACCCAATATTTTCATTTTCAAGAAAAATAGTCCAGTGTACTCCGAACAATGTTGAATTGTAGGTCGTTTACGATGCTAAAGGGTGAAACAGCGTATCACTTAAACTCTTAATTTTTAAACACTTATTTGTTTACAGCAGATGGATACGCTTGCAAGTTTCGGACTCACAAGATCTTCAAAAATAGAAGTAATCTGGAAAGCAAGAACCAAAAGGATACACACGATGGTCGCATTATGACCGTTATCCTATCGCACTGACAAAGTTTTGGGGAATACTGAATGAGGCAGAGCAAACATTCTGAGTTCAGCTGGCCAGTTTTTACACACAGTGGAAAGTCAAATGCAAACTGTTAGTTACAAACCCACCATAAGCAAACACATACAAACTGCTTTGTTATAGTAGGAATAATTAATATTGACTATGTTTGAAGTGAAAGGGATTAATCATAGATGATCCCACAATTATCACAAATCTCTGCAGTTCCAGATTTGCCTTTGGTTGGCAGAGATCAATAACAGAGCTGAAAGTAGAGTGAATACTGGACTAACATTCATTGGGTGTTGCCAGATACACATCTCCATTTGAACGTTAATGTTTTCCTCTTCTTCTGGATGTGGAAAGAAGCAGTTGTTTGCTAATATGTTCACCATACCAACGGAAGAGGAGGATAACATGCCAGTGTTATGTTTACAGCTTGTTTCTGCTGCACCTGAGCAGCAAAACAAATCAATTTGAGGAATAAGTAACATAAATTAGTTTCAAAGCAAAACAAGCCTTTTCTTTTCAACAGTGAACAAACTTACTGTTTGTGCATATTTTGCTGTTTCAGTCATATGTTTTTATTTCATAATTTGCACATGTTTTCACCTGCTGCTGTGTAAACAGGTGGTGTCTCAGGATATATGCAACTGCAAAAACGTTTTAAGTTGTGATCAGAGCTTTAAACACACCTTAACAGAGAGCGGCCCGGATGATCTGAACTGTAGCTTGTCCTTGAAGGGCCCTAATTTTAGCTGCCAGCTTTTGCAGGCACATTTGGCAGACTCGTCTTAATAAAAAATAGAAGACTGTTTTGATTTTTTTAAGGAAGACAACGTTTTCTGGGGCATTTCTCATTTTCCATTATTTTTTCATAACTCAAAAAACTTATTGAAGTTTCCAAGGCCTTGAACTTCTACTGCTGCTACCACTCACATTGTTCTACTGTATTACTGTTTCCTTCCCCATTTCTTCTCCGCCTTTATTTCCCCACCTTTCCACCTTCCTCTCTCACCCATACGACTCTTCCTCCTTCCACCATCCTTCTCCTTCAGGCTCCACCCTTCCCTCTCCTTCACTTTCAGATGAGAGCATTAATTTCTCAAGGTCTATCTGTGGCAGACTTCTCCTTAAACACGAATTGATTTCACGCTCAAATCCTCAGAGTATAAATCACAGAACCTCCACCTGCTCCCCGCCACGTCTCTGTCTCCTACTTTTTCCGTTACATCTCACTTTGAGTCTCTCTGCTGACCTGCACCTGTGCGCACATACCTGTGTACGCACACATACACGCACCTTTGAGTCTCGCCTCAGGTGTGTGACGGCTGAATGGCCAGGGATGCTATGAGAGTTAAAGGGAGAGAAAGCTGGGAGAGAGGGAGTGAAACAGTGAAGGCCGGAGGCATGCGCAGGGGGGAACGAGGCAATTTCTAGAACGGCTGCGTGTAGGAAAATTGAGGAGCTATTTTCATGCCACATTAAATTACACCAGCCTGCCACTATGGGACTGTGCTCAGACAGAGGAGGCTTGCGTCTATTGTGAAGGCTAATAATCAACGCAATGGAGTTATTACCCAACACTACATTTCACAGGCCTAACCTAGACACCATCAAAGACAGGGAAGGGAGGGAGGGAGGAGGGGGAGACATGATTTCCAATGGATTGTAACAAATGCTCAGCCTCGTTCGTTTAATATGCTTCAAGTTCAGTTCAATCTCAGAATAGATATCTGGATGAATGGGATCAAAGTCGTAGGGGGGCGACACAAAAAGGGAAGAAAACAATGGTAAAAATGCAAAATGGGAATTTCCATTACTGCATCTTTGGTGTCTGTCCACTGTGATTATCGTGACAATAGAGGCTGGTGGGTGTAAGAGCCCTTGCACTGGCTTTTTATCTCTGTATTATTATAAACACCACTCCAACCACATCCCACCGACGTCACTCTCAACATCACTATCAAATATTAAGCCCCCTCTCATGCTTATATATGCCTATCACTGCCACGCTCTGTAAGTACATTAAATACGCAGCATCACAAAGGGGTCATTATCAGCAGAGGTGTGAATAGGGCTGAAATCCAAACAGCATTATCATACAACATGTTCCCACACGCCTGTCAGTCAAGTCCCCAGCGAATGGGTTTGTGTGAACAGATGATGGCATCAAGATGTTAACAGTGTTGCTTGTCAGCCAGGGGAGACAACAGTGGTAAATGGTCTGTGTAAAAGCAGTCTGAATTTATTGACATTGTTTTCACTGTGGTGTGTATCTGATGTCTTTTCATAATATATATGTGTGTGTGTGTGTGTGTACATACAGTATATTATGGCTTTCAAAGATACACATGAAAGTATATTATTGCATGTGCTCCAAATCACGTGTGGAGTTCATACCATCCCAATAATTGTATTGTATGCATGATGAGACTGAAAAAAGTTTTAGATACAGTACTGTCAAAATCTCCTCTTAATTTGAGCAAGACTTCAACTTAATATTGTCTTTTATTGGACCCTCCATACCACATAAAATCCACCATTCCACACGCCCAGTTTGCAACGCAGGTTTTCTCTTGATGTCTCAAGTTGAATCTGATCAGGGTTCTTTTCTCAGACTTTAGAAAGCTCCTCGCTGCCCAGAGAAGACATAAAGCCAGTGTTGGGAAGGTTACTTTTACAATGTAATAGGTTACAGATTACTAGTTACCCTGTTTAAAAAGTAATAAGTAATGTAACTATTTTGATTACTTCATTAATGTAACTTATTACATTTGATTACTTTACTTTAACAAATGTTTTAAACTTCGCAATAAAGCTGAAAAGTCCTAAAATATACATTTAAACCAGGCAGTGTAAACCTCCCAACAGTTGTCAACACAGATGACTGTCTCCCCCAGTGCAGCATGACATATGCTATATGTTATTATTATGAAATAAAGTGATATTC
>JAVQJL010068907.1:0-12457 GCA_036024295.1 Nannoperca obscura
TTCTGCTGTCACCGCGTAGAGGCTGACCTGCCATGGCAGTGGTTATTTTCAGGAGTCAGTGCGTTCTTTGCTACATTATCCTACACCGCTGCTGCTGCAGCACCACGTGGGAACAGGCTGGTATCAGCTTGTACCAGGCGAGGACAGGGGAAGGACTGGATCTGTCAAAGTGCATTGACTCTGAGGCGGCCACGTACGCCGGTGCTGTGCCTCTGCCCCGGCCCCTGCCACACTCCCACTCATTAGTGGGCTCGGCCCTGACAACTGATCCTAATTGCCTTTGAACAGCTCTTCATGTATTATTGGTGCCTGACTGCCTTGGTTCATGTCAACAAGCCATGGGACGCAGGGACACGATAGCCACAGCCATCGTCCCTCTTCCTCTTTTATATACAGAATGATGCATATATACTAGATATGCATATAAATATATATACATCGTGTGTAGATATACACATAGGTGGAGATGTGCCACTTAACCATCCTCACCTAGGAAGCCTCAAGAGACACATGTCTCGGGTGTCTCTAGTGAATGGTCAGCCACCTAATTTGACAGGAGTCTTTCACCTTTGCAGATTATCAAATTACTTCACTACTTTTTGTGTAAAAAGCATTATGAAATCATTTTGGGGCTACAGTTTATGAATAGAAAATACTAGGACATTTAATAGAATGTAGATGAATGTAATCAGTTAAGCTGTATGAATATGATTTTATTTGATAAATGGTACACTCTGCTTTTTAATTTGGGAAAACCACATGCTACATGAGTGGGTGTGTGTGTGTGTGCACACACACTTGTTTGCTTCTCACTTTGTCACTGCTGATGAGCAGTAGAGGGGTGAATGGTTCAGAGACATCAAGAAGGCATCTGAAAAGCGTCATGTAAAATCCCACCACTGCAGATATCTGCCAAGACACTCGCACTATTACAATTGCAATCACAAACACTCAGTCAAAACACATCATTATTTGTAGTCCCATGTGTGAATTATTACCCCATATCCAACTATTTACTTCCCATTTTACCCCTCTATTTGAATACAGATAAAGGAGAGGTGGGGTGGCTTGGCTTTATTTGTGGAATGAAATAACTGAATACCAAATGCATAGATAAAAAGCATAGCGGCGTGTCCTGTCCACTCCCATCACTGTCTGAGAGAGGAGAGACGTATGACCATCCCATTACTATGGTAACTAGCCACTATATTCAGAGCTGCCCGGGTGTGTTTTTTTCCCCCTGTAGTGACGAGAGGGCATAGCTGACAGGGCCTACACACACACACACACACACACACACACACACACACACACACACACACACATACACACAAATAAGGAGGGTTTGGGAGATGCTCCTTGTGAAATATACACATGTGGCAAATACAGACAAAACAATACAGGGGCCAGTTCCCACACATACTAATGTGGTGACATACAGAAACTAAAAGGGAACAGCGTATGGGAGAAATGTAACCCCCTACCGTTTTTTTACATTTTACTCACAGCCAAAATGTTGTATCCACAACAATATACACAGAATTATTAGAGGAATCTAGCAAGTAAGGCAATTTAATAAAAACAACTAATATTCATATTCATATTTTTGATGTCTAGCTATCAGCCAAAAAAACTGGAAAAAAATGTAATTTTATAAGTAAAGAGTTTTATTAGAGCAGAATAAGGGGTAACAAAGAGAACCCATGACTGATATGTTACCAACAAGCACAGGGTTTAAAACGTTAATTGTCACCAACCCAGACTGAGGGGTTGTTAAAGATGGCTTGTTACTGCAGCAGATTCACCTTCTGACTGCTGTACAGCGCTGTATTGTAGGCTGTGTATTTTAGGAAACTGCCATTATAGATGATTTCTGTAATTATTATGCTCCCCTATGTTTCTATAAGTTGCACATGCCTCTGGTTGGAAACAATTATTACATCCACATGCAACAGTGTGCTAGCTTTGCCATTTCGTCTTCATTTGTGAAGGTTTTTTTTTTAGCAGTACTAGAGATGACTCAGAAAAGAGTTACGGTTTACATTCCATTTACTTTTGGCCTCTCGCTTCATCATAAATTTCACATGGAGCAATTCTTCTGAGTAGTAACTTTTAACCTGGGTCATTCGTTTTCCAAATGCCATTGTCCTCAAAGCATGCTTTGCTGAAGTAGAAAACTGCTGCAGATTAATAATATAAAGTCTCCTGTTTTTTACATATCAGCATGTTCACTTTTAATATATTTTTATTATTGATATTATGGATTTATAATGTAAGGGGATGTCAGGCCCCGCGAGTCTAGGTAATGCAATGAAGTTGAGATGCTCAGGGTAATAGTTCATTCAATATAATATAGAGTACACAATATTTTCCACATGTCAAAATATATTGAGTTGAATTTGATGCTGTGACACAAATGTTAATATTTGCTCTATTTTTCAGTAGGGATTCAGTACATTTTTAGCACATTGTATTTTATCGGGTTGCCATAGTGAGAATATTATTATCTCTGGTGCACATTTACAGTAAATTACCATTTTTTATTCCACAGTAAGTAGAAACAAGATGGAAGTTCTTTCTTTTAATATTTATATTTTTATTATGTTATTTTTACTGTAAATCTTTTTATAGACACCTTTCAGCTCCATTTGATTTCCAGCATTTGATGATAAAAATAAATATAGAGCAACAACACTTATATATTGAAATGAAAACCCCAAATGTCTCTTCATCTGTATTCCTGCATTGCATTGGTGGACTTTGTGGCTTATTTGTGCGAACATTTTGACTTTGTCCCCAAAACAAAAAACTGGAAAAAAAAGAACAAAATCAAAAAGATTTCAATGTTGTCTAGCCAGCCTGTCCATGTATTGAGCGGACTCTGTATGAACAGCATCGTTGATACACTGGCTGCCTTTTTAATGCAGCCATACTGCCATCTGTTGCGACAAGAAGGGACTACATCTCTTTTTGCTCTCCAATGCATTTTCTGCACCGTTTTGTTCAGTCTGTCTTGCTTTTTTTGTTTGTCTGTTCATCTTTTATTTGTGAATACTGAACTACATGTTGTGTCCATTACAAGCAACAGAGTAGCAACGGGGCAGGGAAGAGAGGGCTTGTGTGTGTGTTTAACTGGATGTGTTGGATGTGGACAAAGAGGACATTTCTCTCTGGGCAGCAGCTTCGTGTCACTGGGTCGCAGGCAAACACACACACACACACACACACACATGCGCACACACACACACAGACTCACTTAACTTCACCACTACTGACAGTTACACTTTAATGGTTGTGCCACAGCAGTTTGTGTTGACATAATTCTTTTGTGCCCAGGTTAAGTTAGTGCTTCTACTACCAGCCAGACCAAGAGATGTAGCTTCAAAAACAGGAAAAATATGAAAAGACAGAAGAGACGAGGTGGTCACAGCTGGGATGGGAGAAAGAACGGGGGTTGAGGGTTGCAGTTTCAGCATCATTCAATCAGACAACATGCCCCTCAGCTGAAACAGTGAGACCCTCCCCGATTCTCTCGAATTAGGGAGATTAGCAGGAAAGCGCATAATGCAGGATGATGGAATTTGTCATAATTTGCATTGTCCTGGAAAGATTCGGTTTGATAGAGCGATGCATGGAGGGGCTTGTCATGTCCCACGGGCAGGTCATAGAGGAAGCTTGGCAGAAATGATTTTTGCGATATGTGCATCAGTCGTAAAAGCCTCACAACCAATTTGTCAAAAAATGTGAGGTCGGGACAGTTGAAGGCAGCAGGGCATTTTGCCTAACGCATTGAAAACCCATGCCCCTCCATCACTCTTCATCCAAAGCCCAGCTCTGCTGTGGCACAGTACTGAACAGCAGCAGACAATTTTATTACATCAACTCTGAATATTTGTATGTATGTTTTATTTGATCTTATTTCTTCATTTCAACAACATTATAGCAACAGTAAATTTACACAAGAACAACAAAACATACCAAATTGTTTAAAAACTAGTTTTATTTTGTTGTAAAAAGCTATTTTTTATGATGGTGGAATGATTTATTTATTTATTCGTTTATTCATGCCTCTTGGCATTCAGATGTGTCTCCCTGAGCATCCAGCAGTCAGGCTCCCCTGACCTTGGTTATAGTACTGACCGGCAGCTCCTGACCACCATAAAGTTGACCAGAGCTGACATGACAGTGTTACTCTTCCACACGGTTCAGTGTCTATGGAGTCGGCATGTCGGGGGCAGACATCCAGGCACAACAGAAAAATACACATAAGCTTAGAAAAGGTGGGGGTTGGGGAAAGGCCAGTGTCCCTGGCTCAGACTGACTGACCACCACATTACCTCAACAATGGCTCATTATAGTTGTGTAATTTTTTTGAATTCTTCTAAATTTGTCACCGTTATAACCTTTTGTTTTAAACATATGCTTATGGTTTGCTTTCTGAATAAATGTGTAGTTTTAGACCTGAGAGACAGCGTTCAGAAATGCCCTATACTTGCCTTTCTTTGTGCACTTCATACGGCTATTTATGTCGCCGTTTAAGTAACACTGATTTTGTGTGACAGTTGAGCATACAGGGGTTAGGCTCAAAATGGAGCACAAACAGGAAGCAAAAAATAGAGATGGTGGAAAAAAAGAGGAGGGAATAAAAAAGGCAAATATCTCCCTCCCCCTTCCCATGAAGCCTTAAATGAGAAGCCTAACATGGGGAGAGATTCTGTAGAGGGACGAACGGTTGTGGTTCTCCGGAAAGGTTTGTATTTGTAGAAATGAGGTGTCAGAAGAGGCAGGATTTCCTCAGGGCGCAGCACAACATGAGCCCATCTCTTATCATTTCCCACTCCCAGACGTGATCTGCTTTGAATGCACTAATGCTGAAAGAGCCCCACAGACTTGAAGCCAGTTCAAGATGAAATCACAGCACACATCCCTGACAAACTGCCATCCACCACACAAGGATTAAACAGTTGCATATCAAATCCCTGCCAAAAAGCAGAAATAATATATGCACTTAAATACGTTCAACAAAACTTCAACCTCAGTTTTTTCAACCCCACATTTTGAACTATTTTGAGCTATTTGCCAACCCTAAAATATTCAAGAAAAGATGAAAATTACTAAAGTGAAAAAAGAGTCAAGACAGAAATTTGGAAATTTGTCATATATATTAAGAATGTTCCACAAGGGATTAAAAGTGAATCAAAGAGTGTCCCATTTAAAGAAAATTATAGTTTATATGTTACATTAAGTTTCTGATAGAACATACTATGTAAATGCAGCATCCTTGGTTTGAATCTGGCCTAGTGCTACTCGCACGTCATGCTCCTTTAACATTTTGTCTATATTAACTATAAAGTATTGAATAAAGGCATACAACTTCCCAAAATTTTTTTAAAAAGTTTTCCACTATCAGTTGTAAAGAAAACCTTGCCCTGGTTAACTCAAGATACACTCCATTACCCTTACTGCATGGTGACGCTGTAAACAGCACTTAAATAAATGTGGTAACATCTTCATGAATGGACATATCACAAATATGAATTACTTTTTACATTTAATTACCACCCTGTAGCTTATACTGTACTGCCATTACCCTTTTAGCTTGGTTACATGTGTCCTTGCATAAGGGAAAAGTTACACCATATTAATCTAACCTATTTTACACATTTTGTATTATCATTTTCCTGGTTAAATTATGCATGAGGTCTCAATGGGGAGAAATGTGACCATTAGCATATCTGATAGGAGCGGTGGAGCAGTTTTCCACCTCTCTCTGTCCTTGGAACCAGGCAGAAAAACCTGACTGTTCGTCAATACCAGGTCATTTTATCCAGGCCAGCCCAGTTCATCTATACCATTCCAAAGCTCTGCTAATGACACTCGGAGACGCCTTCAACACGATGGGAGCCCAGAGGGCTCTAACACCAATGTGAATATAGTCTAGCACTGTCTGGTCATCTCTGGAAGCTCTTTGACAAAAACTGCAATTAGAAACACCTCAGACGCTCCAGCCTGAAACGAGACACCGTTAAGGGTTGGAAGCAGACACAGCCAGGCGCTTCCAGAGCACATTTACATATATGTTACTGTCTGCAGCTCACAGGGATGAGAGAAAGAATGTCTTTAGGGATGGTGACCTTTTGACATGTCATTGGGTTTATTAGAAAAATGATGGTATTGTAGCCATGAAATAAGGGTCGATAAAGCATGAGCAAAAGTACAGTGTGTTGTAGTCACTTTAGCTGTTGACCTTTGGAAGCTTGTTTGGCTTTTGAGTTTGGAGCTAAGTTTCTGTCAAAGTCCATTTTTATATCTCTTTCTGCTTTCCCAGTTCTACCCCAGTGTTACTGTGAAACAATAACAACATTTGACCAGTCAACTAAATGGAACAACCATGAGTTTAACTCATCTTCTTGAATTCTTTAGTAAATATAGGTTTCGTATTGAAAATTAGATGCTGCTCTGTTATTGCTGTGATATGCATTTTTCCCAAATTGCTCACCCATAGTTACTGTATGTTTTCTCTGATGGATGTTATACAATTAATTTTCATCCCAAAACCTGGCTGCTAAAGCCTGAATTTGTTTAAAACATTGAAAGTTATGACGGCAAATATCAAATATTAGTAACAAGCTGTAGAACAGAATTAAACCAGCATGGACATCTTGTATTGATTCACCTTTTCTCTTTGGGCCATTTAGACTGCTACGGCTAGCATTTGAAAAATACTTACCTTGTTATAGAAAGTTTAATGTCATATGCAATTGTTTGACCCTTATGAATATTAAAGGTTCCCATCTCTGGCCTATTAAAAATGCATGTGGCATTGTGGTTGTTGATCACGTTTAGAACGCCCATGCAAATTGGACTGTCTTCCCTGTCAAGGCCTAAGATGAATAATGTAGTTGTGTTGTATATTCAGGGACACACCATTGACAGTCAATTAACAAGTTTGATTGGTGTGTGAAGTCATTCTTTTGAACTGTTAATTTTATGTAAATAGTATTCGCTCTCCCTTCTCCACTGTCTCTCCCCCATCCAGGTTCACCATAGAAAGATGTGCCCCCACCACCACAAACCCCCAAATCCCCAATTCCACCTCCCACTAAGAGTAACCAGAGCGGGATCCTTAATAATTGATCATCACACACCTGCTTGGTAGAAGCTATGGGAGTCTGCCTTTAACAGTCAAGGGGCCCCATGCTAGCCCCTTTTGATATTCAAATAGACAAATGGTAACCAGCCTTTATGAATTCAAAATGGAGCAAGCTCTTTTCATGAGGACAAGCTTGTTAAGAAATTCTGGCCACCCGTCCAACCTGATGGAGCCAGTCTTTCTTGGAGTGAATATGATGGCATTTGATGGCTCATAAATGGAATGCCAATGACAATTTGTTGTTGATATGTGGGAATCTGGCTTTTATGTTAGGCAGACGTTGTAATGCAGGCGCTCGGGCAGATTGTGCTTGCAAGTAAATGATCCGGTGATTGATCCAACTGGTTGAAAGCAGCCAGGGCCTTATCTCCTCCCTTTCTTCCCCCTCACTTACTCACTCACTCACGCCACTCTTCCCATCTTCCCTCCATCTCTTGTCTCAGCACTGTCCCAGTAATTTGGAGCAGCAGAGATGGAAGTGGAAGATTCATCAAAGTTGACAAGTGAACCCAGGAGCTGGGGATCATGGCTAACTCATCTGATTATGCAAATATCCATGACCATGTCAGCCCGCTAGCTTAACAGTTGTGTGGCAAGAATCATGTTCAGCTAGTGCCCCATAAAAGATATACATTTCAGTAAGGGGAAAATATTCCTTTTGAAGTTTTCCTCCTTTGAATAAGTTGTGCCATGGCCAGTCTGTTTAGGCTCTGTCAAATTGAACCAAGTAAAAAAAACAAAGGGCTTGTTTTAAATGAGTGGGATAAGAAGTTTGGTTGAGAGGGTGTTAAGTCTTAAATAATACCCCTGGTCCTTGCTAACCCTGGTGATCTCTGTGAAATTTGATAACCCTGTCTGTGTCTTTGCTAATCGTTGAAGGACCTTGTCTCAGGCCATGTATCAATTGATTCAGGTCTTCTTGATCCTCCCTGGAGATCTGCATGTGCTCCAAGGCCCCTGCATAGGCTACCAATTATCAACATGTCACCAACAGTTATTTGCATTGACCAGCAGGTAGTGTCCAGCACTAATGCCATCCAACCTCAAACACTGGTGAGCTACAGGGTCTCTAAAGACCTGACCTCCTTAATGCCACTCCTCATCCCCACTCATCTCTCTGCATTAAACAGATAGATTTTTTCAGGTTTCATTATACAAGAAGCTTAATTCTAACTGAGGTGTTTAGCAGAGAATTGAGCTTATTATCACATGCTTAATTGTGCTTATAAATAACAATGGTGCCACGGAGATACACTGGCAGACTTCTCATAGAATACCTGACTGTGGACTAAGAAATGTTGGTGATAAGATGCTGAAAAAGGTGGAACTTGTTAATTAATGCAGTGCTACTCAAACATCAGCTTATAATTAATGTTAATTTGGTTATAACACCTCATTGATTAATACAGTACTTGTTTTTTTATTAAAACTCATTTTGGGGTTTGATGACGTGAATCTAATTTTCTGGTTGAATAGAAACCATGTGTTCAAGTTCATAATAGTCTAATTAAATAATCTTATCTTTTACTTTTTAAGTTAACATATATTCCAGTGCTCACAGGAGTTTTGCGGTTTGTTGAAATTGAATGAGTAAAGTATTCAGTTTTCATAATACATTGTACAGAATCTTTGCAACATCATCAGCGACCACTTTTGCGACTAAAGCAAAGGTTTCAGCATCTATAAATATACATATAAAAGTTACCAAATTAATGTGTGACCCAGATTCACACTCATTTTTCCCTTAGCAATAAGTTTGTATTCCTTTTGGTCAGCATCACTTCAAAACACGACTCTGCCACAACAGTTCTCTAAAAGGCTGTAATTAAGTGTCAAGCATGGATTAGTAGAGACATGTAAACCTTTTATCCTGTGTGTTTTTTGTAAATGTGTGATATGAATGTTCAGGCATTGGACTCCAGCTTGGCAAAACTCCAGCCCTACCAAAACTGTAGCCTTTACTTGTTTTTAGCCACACTAGCAACACCAGAGGATAAATCCTAATGACGTTTGTGGTGACTGGCTTTTTCTGACTTTTTACCCAGCACCAAAGTTTGCATGTATTTGCACATAAGGTACAGATATTCATGGTTTCCAGACAAACCTACTTACGTTGGTAATCTCCTGACTCTCTCTCCTGTAGCACTGCTATGAGGTTCACATTTTTGGTTCTGAGATCTCTTAACTTTCAACTAGCGCCATCATCAGATCAAAATTTCCAATGTCCAATATTTTGGTTTCTGACCCAATACCTGGAAAACCTGGACATCCCCAGCAGCCTTAGCTGCACTTCTTGTTTAGTGCTAATTAGCAAATGTTAGCATTCCAACACATTAAACTAAGATGGTGAACATGGAAAACATTAAACCTACTACACATCAGCATGTTATCATTTTGAATTGGAGCATGTGTCCATACTGACATTTGTATTTAGCTCAAAACATCACTGTGCCAAAGTACAGCCTTGCAGGTTTTACCATAATAAAGCCAACATCGCCATGTTTTTCTTGTGTGCTCTTTTCTTCAGGTTGATCAGTCGGTTTTCTGCGCTGGCCAAATCGCTTTGGTCCCCTGTACCATGCAACTGGTAAAGGCTGGCACCAGGACACAGGCACACTTGTCCTTCAGCTATGTGAAGAAAGTTCTGGAGGCGGTGATCAGTAGCCTGACTCTAGCTCATGTGGTCCAGGCCCACTGTTACACCACAAGACACCAAGACATCCCCACCATCAGGGCCGTCTGGGAGAGCATGCTGAGGGCCTCAGAGGAAGAGAAGGTCAGCCACTGTGGAGTGAAATTTTTGTTTATGAAATATATACCAATGGTTAGGAAGAAGAGCAGTGACTGTTTTATTATAGATGCAGAGGAAATATTGATCATACTTATAATACGATACTACTCCCACATAGAATGAACACATATTTAATGGATTAAAAGACAGTGGGATCCATGTGTCGATGAATAAGTAAAAGAAGAGAAACTTGATATGTTATCCAAGTTTTTCAGAGAGGCCTTTCAGAATTGGATTTTATAGTTGTGAAATAAGGGAAAGTTCCTCGCTCCACTCTGCCCCCTTGAGACCCAAGCCACTGCAACTGATATTTACCAGTGAGTGCGCTCATGAAAAGTTGATGATGTGGGAAACGCTGGTGTCTTTGATAATGTGGAGCTTGGCACAGAAGCAGATGTCTTCCTCAGAGCTTCCCTAATCCTTTGCCCCCACACACCATTTTGGAGCTCCGATCAACTCTCAGAGCAGCTTATCCCCCTCTCCACCCCTCTTTCCTGCTACCTCCCTCCATCCCTCCCTCCATTCCACCGCCCCAGCTTACAACCCCAGCTCCATACGTCTAATAGGGGCACCAGTCTCCCCTGGCAGCCCTTCTCCTCCCACAGTAATCTATCTAGCCATGGGAATAGGGCCTTAGAGAAAGGGGCAGGAGCCCACCTCCAACACGTGGCTCTGTTCAGTGGTGAAAGGTGTTAAAAACTAGATAGAGGATGTCAACTTTGTGTCAGTTCCACAAAAGTATAGCAGTATATAAAATTATGTGTTATTTAAGGTCAGCAAAATATTTTTTATATATATATAAAATATTCAAAGCTTTTATATGATAATTTCTGAATTCAAATACATATACTAAAACATATTGTGCCTTATAGTAACTCCCAGTGGAATAGACATCTTGAAAGCGTTGACAGTGCACCATCAATTTAACATGCAGATTGGGTCGTTCAGATAACAAGGCTAAAACAGGGCAAAGCTTTGGGACGTGACAAGTCTGGGCTCATGTCAAAGGTCACTGGAGATGATCCATCTGTTGTGTTTCCATGCGGTATGTCAGAACAATCAAAAATGTTCATTTAGCTGACCCGAGATTGCCACTAGGAGACCATGTTTTCTCAGATTAAGCAGCTCTAATTGACAGCTCCATCTGTAAACAGGTGAGTTCTCCCCTGAAGAATAGAGCTAACTTAGGTGGTGGGTTACTAACCTGACCTCACGCTCTGTCTTTGCCTGTGAGGCAGATCATCTTGGTGTGACTTCCCAGCTTGGCCCTCACACTTTCCCTTCTCTTCCACTTCAAGAGCCGATGTATAAAGTGCAGCAGGAGATAGAGAGAGGGAGGCCTGTGGTGGGGGCTACTGTTTCATCCCAAACTTGGTGAAATGCTCTCTCCCTTGGGTGGGGATTATACAAAGCACCGGTGCTCATTTGAACTGACTGTAATTAGAATGTTTAACTCAGGTCAAGCACCGATAACACAACTCCCACAGAAAGAACTCCACCAGCTGGCATTAGCAAAAAGAGTCTTTCTTCATTGACAAGTAGCTTTATGAGGTGATGTCTTCAAACATACAGGCAATTTATATTGATTAAATTGTGTTAACAGTATAAGTTAGAAACCAACTAAACCTAATTTATATAGTCCTTTCAAAAGACAAGCTATGAAGTGTTTTACAGAAGGAGATAAAAAGAGAGAAAATATGTTGGTACACATACCAGGCAATCATTATGCTGGGCAATAATGTGATGTCATATTTTGCTGCACAACAATCCATTATGTGTAATCTAATGTACTTGAGGGTTTGATTTTCACTTTCTGATATATTAACTGAACTAAAAACTCTCAAATTTTAAATGAAAATGGGAAAGTTATGCCCAATATTTCATCTTAAACGGTAATTGAGAAAAAAGTAAGTACATCATATTGCATTTTATTTAGAGTCACAGAGTATTAGTAGGCTGTATTATTAATAGAAGAAACTTTTAATTAAACAATGAAATTGCCACTT
Organism: Nannoperca obscura; assembly: GCA_036024295.1. Taxonomy (NCBI): domain Eukaryota; kingdom Metazoa; phylum Chordata; class Actinopteri; order Centrarchiformes; family Percichthyidae; genus Nannoperca; species Nannoperca obscura. Next base: position 11,951 of record JAVQJL010068907.1, read on the forward strand.
GTTCTCATCCCTTCTTTTGCCCCTAAATGCATATGTTCTTTATAATTAATCCTCATTACCACGAGCACAACATGTAACGTGTGGTTAAGTTATGGATGCTGATTGAAATCCAGATGTCAAATGTTGGATTATGCAGCCTTAGAGTTATGTGTGTATATACCAAAATATAAATGGTACATGGTATAAAAAGTGTCTTTTCAGACAGCAGACCTGTGAAGTGAAATGATAGAAACACCAGTGCCTTACGTGTCTGTGAAGCCACAGGGCCATGTTGTTGTGCGTTGATAATTTCTCTAATCAGGTGGATGAAGAAGCTTGCAGGGTTAATTGGGAGCATACTGGAGTCGCTATGAGTGTGAAATTGTATTTATGGTGCATTAAACCACAAAGAGGTTGTGTGTGCAAAGAGTTTGATGAATAGGGAGATTTTGATGTGATAAGTCAATAAATGTTAAACAGACATGCGTAGCAATAAAAGATTCTGAGTAAAAATAATTATTAAGCATG
>JAVQJL010068908.1:0-31301 GCA_036024295.1 Nannoperca obscura
ACCACCTCGACAACCAGTGGTGGAATGATGACATGCGGCTATACATGTCATCGCTAGTAATGTTAGGTAGGGGTCCAGAGAAAACTACGGAGTCCGACATTGTCTTTGCGTATGTACACACCGACTCAACCACTCAACTTTGTGTCCATAAATTGCATGAAAAGCTCAAAGCTAACTTATATATCTTATCTTATTCAGCTCCATTGTTGTCCATAAAATATATAAAAGATAAAAACATCTGTGAGCCACTGGGTGACATGTTCATTACAAAGAACAGGGGCATTGTAGTTTATTTTACGTTAATACATACACTGTCCTCCTGCCATAAATACTACAGCACCAAATGTGTATTAATCCGCTGCCAAAAATAGTTCCCAACAAAAATGCATGGTTTACCCCTGTTTGAGCAATATTTGACAAAAAATGCAGTGCCCAGCTGTTTCAGGAAGTTATTATTATTATTTTTTAAATTAAGGTATATATTTGTAACCAGATTTGCATATACTGTAGGAAGTAATTCAGTAGGGGCTGGAAGTTGGTTAGGAAAGTTGGAAAGCACTGAGGGGCACTGACCATAAACTGTCCCCAGGACTTTTGTTGCGTGTCATTCTTCCATCGCTCTCTCTCTCTCTCTTTCTTTTCTTTCATCTTTCTAGTGTTGACTCTCTTATAAAAGACATAAGATGCCACACAATTACTTAAAATATTTGTATTTCATTAATTTCCCTTGATTTGGTTTGTAACTTTCTTTTTAAAAAGTGCCAATAATTTCTCAAATAATGGTGATAATATGTCAGACAGATGTCTCTAACATCTTGGCACATACACTTTTGCTAAAGGACAACAAGGGGAGCAGGCATGGAGCTTTTGCAACAAAAAATATAATCAATATAAAGATCAATATCAAGTTATGGTGATGTCTTAGTACGGTATGAAAATCCTCTATGTCAAGGTTCAGATTAAGAGTCATGAACTAATTTATGGCCTTCTCACCGAGCTGTCATGCACACAGATGTTCTGTCTGTCAGATATTTTCTCACAACATGAATCTGTTCTGCTGGTTTTGGCTATTATGGTCTGAAAAGGGAACATCAGTTAACCCTGAGACACTGAAAGTAGATTATTTTGATGAATAAAAACAAGTACTATGTTGTTAAAAGTTCCACTTGTCTGAGATACTGTCATAAGTGCAGCTATAAATACATTCATGTACTGAGGATTCAAACAGCAAAAATATCCTTTTTGGGTCAGCACTAAAAAGCATCTAGACTCCATTGTTGTCCCTGAGATAAAGATGATTTCACTGCCAGGATGATCTTAATGGCGAGACAGTTTGGGGGAAAATGTAGATAAAAACTGGAGCTTCTCCACTGAGGATATGCCTTGTGACAGTTTATGCTCTTTCCTCTGAATATGCCAACAGGCTACTGTGGTTGAGTAACTTAAGGGGAATAAAACATTGAACATCTGTGGACTGAACATCATTGAACATATGTGTGTGCCACTTAAATCCATTCAAAGTCAGTTGGTGTTTACGGGGTAGCTTTAGAAGAGTCAAATAGCATATGCCACCGTTTGTACCCTCAGCAAAATAGCAGGTAGTGCAGCACTGTCAGGAGCAATTGGAAAGTGTTCGGATTTGATTATGAAGCTCGGAGGAGAAGAAGCAAAGGCCAGATAAGTGACATTCATGGGAAGTGCAGGAGCAAGTGAGAGGAAGCTCATCTTCATACTCATCTGTGTGTCCAAAGCTGAATGACGAGCCTGATCTCCTCTGTCACGCTTCTGCGAGCCAAGTCAAAACATCACTAGTTAGATTTCACTCTCTTCTCTCCCTCACTCTGTCTTTTATCTGTGGCAGTAGGTCCATTTCACCACTTGAGGATGATCAAAGTAGGGCAGATAGGTCGGAAATTACACCATGTGGCGTAGAAAGAGAGAGAGAGAGAGAGAGAGAGAGAGAGCCTTATTACCCCTCAAGTTGAAAGATTTAACATCAAACTCAAGATTTCTCTCAAAGCAAGGGATGCCTCTTATCCTTCATTTGTTGGCTGAAGAGAGCTGATGATAGCCCAGGGCCGGGAGCTATCCGATTAGCTAACTTTATGACTGAAATGTCTCCTTACTTCTGCCTAATAAAATCATTCAGCTGAATTCTTCTCACTTGGTTGCAGCTTTAAAAAGACATGTAACTTTTTTATGTAACTCTACCAAATCTTTTATGACAGATTTCAACTATGAATAAGAGAATTACACATTTGATTTCCATCTTCGCAGCTTATCTTGGCAATAGAGTCAACACGCCTGTACAGTCTGTTCTGATTACTGTAGATGGCAACACATTAAAACTTTTTAGACACATTGCCCATTGTACATAAGAATATTAAGGTCACTATCCATCAACTATTATAGTCCAGTAATAAAAGCTAACCAGAACTCTTAAAAATCCTATAAATATTGTTGTGATATTGTATCAGAATGTCTGTACAAATGTCACTGGTTAGTGTTATCCACTCTGTTATTTCAGACATGAGATTAAATCAAGCATCTGATTTGTTTCATGTCTGCAGCTATGGAGTAAGAAACTGTATTTTAAAAACAGCCATGACAGTTGACCCATCTCTGCAGCTACAAACATGGTTGGGTCAACCGGCCAGACTAGTGCTGAGGCATAAAAATAAAACAAAACTATGACATAGTTAAACAATCCCTTTCAGGAAATGTAAAAGATGTAAACAGTACTACTTATCCAGCAAGAACCACAACATTTACAAGATGGATTGGCACAAAATGTGGACAGACATTCGAGGTTCCCGCACAATGTATGCTACTGACTAATTATAACTAACGGCATTTTCATTAGCCTCAAATGTACTTTAGCATGCTAACATGCAAAACTAAGATAGTGAACATGGTAAGCATTATGCCTGCTAAACATCAGCATGTTAGAATGCTGTTATTAGCATTTAGCTCAAAACACCACTGTGCCTAAGTACAGCCTCACAGAGCTGCTAGCATGGCTGTTGACTTGACTTGTTTGTGTATGCAAAACAGTTTTCCAGGAACTGTGAACGTACCAGATACAGTATGTGATCTTTCAAGTTTGTCTGATGTCATAAGTTGTGTATGTCATTTTGACTGTCCCTGTATCAGATTGTCTACAACAATTACTTTTTTATTACTACCACAATGAAGTACCAAAATTAGAAACGTCCTACATATTGTGTGTCCACACATATTGGCTTTAAATAGTGGAGGTTCACATCACAGTCTCTTTAACACTGGCAATGGCTGACCACCGACCTGTGTCTCTTATCCGACAGGGTCCACTGATTGTATCTGCTTTGCCACAGTGGGAACCAACGATCCAGTTACTTCTGCTTTACACATCATTGTGGGTGAGTTGAAGTCATTGAAAAACTGAAAGTGAACTTTCAGCACATGTGTCAGAGTGGCATCCTGTTTTGGTTTCATGCCGTGTTAGCAGTGTTGTGTAGGAAGCTACAAACAACCTTTTTTACAACTGGGTGTGTCTGAACAGGTGATTCCCAGCCGATGGATGTGTGTTCAGTGTACCACAACGACATCTTTCTCAGATTCTCTGTCTCGTTGCTTGGCTATGGTTTCTATGGTGATATACTGACAGACAGCGAGAAGAAGAGATGGATGGGACCTGCAAGATATGACCTGTCAGGTATGAGGGCCATCATTTTCTATACCTGCGTGACTCTTCAGACTAAGCATACAGACACACTTTAACCTTTTTTAACCCATGGCTCACTGATCTGAGCTCACACAAGCTTATTTTAATGTAAGGTAACCTGGAGTTTATCCTCACCTGCCCTGCTCTGGGTCCAGGCTTTTGAGGATTAAAGATATAAATCTAACACACAAACTCAAGCTTGTAAATTCAGTGTAAGCTCTTGTGTAGTGAGACTCACTAACACCTCCAAGATTTCTCTACCTACTGGAACTACACATAAATACTTGCACACGTTGTACTGTAAGGTGCTTTAAACAAAATGGTCCAAGTTATGAAACTGTGCTAAATAAAACAAGGGCCCACTGCACAGATGAGAATAGTTATTAACCAAAAACCTGGGAAACCTCGGACCTCATTTATTAAAGCAAGTGTTATTAAAGAACTGTCTGTACGAACAAGAAACCTTTATCCAATGATCAATCACCTATTCTAACTCCATCTAACTGCAAGTGCATGTACATGCTCCTTTTATATATGGAAATGCCCCCAGAATACGGCATATACTGTACATAACACATCCCTATGAAAGTCATAGTATCCTTAACGTAGAGTTACTTCTTGTAGACAGAAGTAGCAATCAAGAATCTACACGATGCTAGCAGCTCTGTGAGGCTGTAATTAGGCACAGCGGTGCTTTGAGATGCCAACGTCAACATGTTGCCATTTCCACCATCGTACATTTGCAGAAAAGCACAGCTGAGGCTGTTGGGAACATCATTGCCAAATGTCATTGCAATCCACTCGATAGTTAAGATATTTCACTAAGAGGCAAACATGTCAACCTCATGGTGGCACCAGAGGATAACTAATCACCAGTGGGATTCATCCTCCAGGGACCATGAATGTCTGAACAAAATGTCACTGAAATCTGACGTTGGCATGCCTAGAGCCATGTTGCTAGCATTGATAGAAGAGATTTCCCCACACTAGCTAATGGCTAATAAAAATCGCTCACTCGTCACACACGCTCTGAGCACGGTTCAAGCACAAAACTGGGTACACATGGTCAATATAATGACACCCCTGGGCTGTGTGTTATCTGTACTATTGCATAATTTCTAAACTATGCTTAAATATAAATGTTACTTTGTTAAACCCACAACAGCCACTAGAGAAAAAGAATTGTGGTCCAATTAGTTATGTGTTGCTTTTAAGCATTTTTTTTGTCAGGTATGATTAGAGTTAAATTAAACACAACAAATAAAACATTTTGGCTTACATCCTGTGGCCCCGCTGGGTTTTTGTTCCAGGGCTAAAAACCTTTCTGAATCACAACTACTATGAAGGCACGGTCTCTTTCCTCCCCGCTGAAAACAACATGGGGAACCCAAGGGACAAGCTGCAGTGTCGATCCGGGTAAATAAAGATATCAGATATCCATTTTTACAGCTTTTCAGCACTATTTTAGCTTTAACTTAACTTATCTGATGCAGTTTAATAGTAGCAGTGCACCTGCCAGAGCTTTAATAGGCTAGTTTACATTGTCAGGGAGCCTATCTGATTTATTGTGGACTGAGAGCACATTCAGTGTTTTCCAAAAAGCGCTTGACTAAGTGCTTTGGTTTTTGAGATGCTGGGCGCAGACATTGTTTGCATTTGTTATGGGGACTGAAAGGAGCTGAAAACCATTCATCTGTAAAATGCCATGTTTCCTGACAACTTATTTTACCATAAAAAGTGATACGACTCAGCTACAAAAGGCTATTGTGGCTGTAGACTTCTTTTGAGCATTGAAGTAAAACTACTAATATTTATATATCTAAACAGAGTACAAGTCATTTTGAGATGGACATAATTTATTCCCACCTAATGAATCATTTGAGCTTATTAAAACATTGAATGTCACGGCAACACTGATGGTTTAATGATTGTAAGACAAGGTTACGCTGATATTTCAGGTGCTGCGTCTGTCAGCACATGCCCTCATCAAAGGACAAGCAGTGGGAGAGAGAGTCAGAGGAGCAGGAAAAGTCTGATAAAGGTACGAGTTTGGGGTTATTACTCAAAATATGTCAAATTAATCACACCGAAAAGCGTATGTCTCATTTCTCTGCCTTGTTATCTTCTTGTTTGTCTATTTTCAAGCCATTTCTAGACATCTGAGATGTGTGTGTGAATAAGTATTTCTAAAGGGTGTAGTTTGAAAAAAAAGACAAAAAAAAAACAAGGAGATGAGACAATCCCACACTGGCTCTCTTTTCCCTTGAAGTCGCGCACACACACACACACACACACACGCATAAATCAGGGGAGATTTACATTCTGCAGCACCTAAGTGTAAATAACATCATTTTCTCTTTCTCAAATGTTGCTATATCTCCATTTTCTGTCGGGGTTGTTTTTCTCTCGCAGCATGGAAAATTTCCTGATGAGATTCTTGATGAGTTATTGACGAGAAAACAAACAGATTTTAGTGACACTGCACGACTCCCCGCCGTGCCCTGCCGGAACCTCTTTTGCCTATCGATTTCCAAATCTCCAGCATCCCCCCCATCGTCTGCTTGATGAGATTATGTTCCACAACGAGACTACTGTCTGTCCACTCAGCATCAAGTAGGACAACATCTCCTCCTTTTTACCTCGTCTGTCCCCCTGGCTGCGGTGTGTGTGCGCACACAAACACACACACCATTATCTACAGTCCTCTCAACCCACAGATACAGCAGCACAAACCTCTGGAGGCAGATGAAATACTGACTTGTGTGTGTGCGCGCGCTGGTGTGTGTGCGCACGCTGGTGTGCTGCAGATGAGCTGTGTTTCCTCTCTAATTAGCGCTGTGTGTGTGTGCGTGTGCATTTCTATCCCATGTAAATATGAAAGCGAGTGTAACCTGTTTGTGTGTGCATATGATGTGACAGACTCCCACTAATCAGGAAGAAATTTGCCTCTGCCAGCTCTGACAGGGGGTTTGCCTCACGCCAGTGCTGACGTTTGTTTTGCGATTTCTTTTTAACTTTTTTTTCCCTTCCTGGCGAGGGAAATCTCAGACAACTGCGAAATCAATGAGGCACGACACACACACTCTCTTTCTCTGCAAATGAGCCAGCCTCTCCTCCGAAAAGCAAATACTCATTTAGAAATATTCTCCTAATGTAGAGCCTACAGTCCACAATTGGATCTTTCCATTTCTTAATTTTTTTTTGATTTAGCTTTAATCACTGCTTCCCAATTAGAATATTGTTGTTTTTATGTAGCCTCAGCGGGCTTGTTATCATCGGTTTGCGTTTCCACCTCTGTAAGTTTGTTTTGTGAAATGAGGGGGAAAGGTAATGAATCGTTTTGCTCTCCGAGATCACATAATTCTTCCTCTGAGGTTTGGACGTCTGTGATCACTTTTTTGCAGCTTACTCCAATGACTATCACTCTGGTGACAGGCACTGGCAGTCCCACGGGTGATACCGCGTCTTTGATACACCATCACTTGTAAACAGTCGCTAATCTCCGAGGAACAGGGTGGTGATTTGTGAAGTGCAACCATCGTGTCTGTCATTCGAGATTCGGGGGGCCACGTGTGCATTTAATCATAGCAAGCAAACTTGAGGTTAATCCAATCAGTCTTCTATCTATATGAATTCCTCTTTAGATCTTGTGAACCCTTCCTTGGCCAATCTTAATTGCATTTTAAAACACAAAGACGTCCAGCTCTCCTACACGGGTAACACACATTACATTCAGCATCGGTTTCTATCTTGGCTCATCAGTAAAACTGCTGCAAGAATGCCTGCCAAGACATCTGGATCTTAATGGACCCTCATCAGCATCACTGCTGTTGCATAACCAGCTGGGAACTTAACCTTAAGGATTCATAATGCACCTGCAAAATACACAGTGTCATTTCAAAAACCAAATTCCTTACGGTACGCAGATTATTTGTTTCAGCCAATCCGGAGGCTGAAAGGAATCTGAATATTTAGCTTGTACATATCTCTTATCTAACTTGTGTAAGTAAGTAGCTTAAAGATGGCAGACTGCTCCAAAGGAAATCAAATGTGGTTTGTTTGCAAAAAGCTGTGGAGCTGCTGTTGAACACAGCATTGCAATTAAATGGCAGTACGTTTACTGCAGCTCAATGTCTGTTCATTTAAAAGTGTTAGTCAGATGGAGGTGATTTTGCAGGATAAAGAGAACAGACAAGTAAACCAGAATCCAATCCAAAAAGGGTTTAATGTAAAAAAACAATTGCAGGTGCTGGTGTGGAACCACGGTTCTGCAGCACCTGACTTTGATTGCAAACTCAACATTTTCCCTGCGTACGCATGCCAAATGTTATTCTATTTGGAATACACTTGAATTAAAGTGACTTCAGTTATTTGGAGTATACTGCCAGCTTGGAGCCTTCACATAATACGTTTAAAGTATTTAAACTTTACTTCACTTGAAGGTCAGGAGAACAATGCAATTCAAGTTTGGCAACCAAACAAAGTACTGGAAACTATATGTGGAAAAACAAGGTTTTCAAAACCAGTTGTGACACTGATATTTCTAAATAAAACATACTGCACCTAACCAAGCTTATACTTTGAGCAAGGTCATTATTTACCTTGGGAGTAGTTTACAGGTAAATTAACCTCACACATAGCATTTTATTTCAGTGTTCTTTATTTGGCCTGCCATTAAATTAACAATAAGAAAAAAAGGTGGATATAATGAATAAGCAAAATGTCATCATTGCCACGGGATGATAAAAAAAAAGACATTTGGTTGAGGATGCTACTATGAAAGCCACCATTTCCCACAATAGCACAAAAAAATTGGCTATATAGATTTCAGTGTGGCGAGGGACAACGGTGTCGTTCAAATATGAATTCATGCGACTTTAAATCATAAGCCCTGGTTACTAAGCGGATATTTGTTTCCTCACACAAATATCTGGGGGGTTCTGGAGCAGTGAACTGGTGGGAAAATGCTAATGATGTTTTTTAAAAAAGGCTCAAGCCAGGTTGGTTTTTGAAGTCAGTAGGAAGGGTTTAAGTGAGTTTTGTGGAACAGGATTATCAAAGTTTATTAACAAGGCTGGTTCCAGAACTGGTTTGACTCCTTGTTATTTGTCAAAAACGTGCTATGATTTAGTTTTACATGTATCAAACATATTTTTATGTTTTCTTTAACCCCATCTTCAAGGACTCTTCCCAACTTTAGTGAGTCAAAAAGAAGTACTCTCAAAAGTACAACTAAGTAAACTTTGTGTGTGGTCATACTCCAACTCTCTACTCCTCTGTTTCAGATGGCAGCAGTGGTTGGAGTACGATCTGTGGAAAGTTTATTGCCATTAATGCGGCCAGTATGAGCTGCGCATGTCCCCGCAGTCCAAAAGGCCTGTCGCCCTTCGCTCACCTCGCTGACGGCACCACAGACCTCATCCTGGTCAGGAAGTGTTCCCGCCTGGACTTCCTCAAACACCTCCTTCGACACACCAACAAAGATGACCAGGTATGAGTGAAGGAGTTGGTGTCAGTGTCTGTCTTTAAGTTTAGCCGCTCTGTGTATGATTTAACTTCAGAGCACTTTCTAAAAGGTATTATCTAATGGGAACACTACAGAATTTATGATCTTCTTTTTCTCATACTTGTGTGTGAAGAGTGTATGATTCATACTGTACTGAATATTTCAGAGTTGAAATGAACCGGGGAAAATGATGTGATTGGGATCCAGCAGGGATAAGAAAAACATCCTCTTCAAAGAGTGACAGAATCTCCCAAATACTGCAAAACTTTTAAGGCAATTTCATCCCACCCAAAAAAAAAAAACCGTCAATCACTTGGCTGCAGAATTCAGTTTTCAACAACAGGAGTTGCTCGACGTGTGCACGGATGAATTGAGTGTGTGTTAAGACTGTAAACCAGCGAGCAGAAGGCAGAGTTTCCCCACTTGCTGTGCTAGCACCTTCATTTGCTGACTCGGCACAATCCCCCAACTATGGTTCACTTTAGTTCAAATGCCTCAGCCCTTGTGCCTTCCCACGTATCATAAATAACCTCCACCCTGGTCCGGAGAGGCCCTGATAATCGCTGCATCAGGGATATGCTGTATGGCTGATACCAGACTAATGCCCTCTCAGGACAACCTAAGTATTACCAGGGGAAGTCTGGTGATTAGTAATTATTACCTCAGGTAGGACCTCGGGAAGTTTATCCCATTTAGAAGGATCTTGTAAGTAATTTCTTTTCCAGTAACTGCATTGGTAAAAAAGGTTTTGAGCTAACACTGACATCCTAAGGTGAGTTTTAACTCTAACATTTTGACTCGTACACCCAGTAATTGGATTACAAGGGCCAACATTACTCTTGTAATAAGATTTGATTCGCTTAGTGTTATGTATTTGCAGCTTTACAATGTATAGGCTTCAGCAGTACAGAAGCTGCTGCTACTGCTGTGAAATCTAGCAACTTGAGGAAAGATTTTGCTGGTCTGTGTGTCCCTGAAATGCCACGGTCCCAATAAAGCCTTTTTTTATCCAGATGACTGAGATGAAATTACCAATGTGTGTAGGCAAAATCAAATTATCAACTTTCCCTGGTGATGCCAGTGCAGAGAGGCCTAAAAAAAATGACAATTTTAATGACAAAGCATTCCCCCAATACTGAGAATCACCAGTAATGTATCTACTGTAAGACTATTAGAATTTTAGTTCAGATTTAATTAACTATTAACTATTCATCCTCAGGTCAAAATTTTGTAATTTTAATTGCAAAACTAATGAAATTTCCATCATGCTTAACATCAGTATGCTAATATGGTAAACATTGTACCTGCTAAACATCAGCACGTTAGCGTTGGCACTGAGAGCATGTCAGCATGCTAATGTTAGCATTTAGCTGAAAGCACCGCTGTGGCAAAGTACAATACAGAGTCCCCATGTGAATTTTGCCCTCATTTGCACAAGTTAAACATTTTCAACTTGATGCAAATAAAGTGTTTTTTGTGTTGCTGGTCAGTCCTGTGTCACCTGGATCCCCACAATGCCTTGCAAAGCGATTTGCTCGTGTCCCATAGAAAATGAATGGTCCGTCTGAACGTTAGCGTTTGCCTTTTGCCATTCAGATGTTAGTTGCCTCTCTAATGGAGAAAAACAGATGATTTCTTATCAACCGTAGTCTAATGGCCGCAGATCTCAGTGACCATAGTGAGGTGTTGTCAGTGAAAAGGCATGATGTAGTGCGTCTCTAGCTTGAGGATGTCTTTGCTGCTTTACTTGCAACACAGGATGGTTAGCAAAAAGTAGTAGTATGAGAAGGGTGAGCAGAACTTAGCGTCAGAGTTCACTTAATATCAGCATCACAGTCCAGCCAAGCGGAGTGAAACAAGGAGTGAGAAGGCGCTAAGCGTATTCATGGCCTTGTCAGAAAGCTTTTTAGGCAGACCGTCCAGCATGAATGCAAAGCGGCTGCAGTCATAAAGTGGGGCTGATGTGGAATAAATGGCTGTCACTCCGCTTTCGGGATGAGAGAGGGCGAGAAAGGGAGCGAAGGAATGGAGAGAGGGGGGAAAAAGGTAAAAGAGGGGAAGAAAAGAAAACAGAATAGAATAGAGACAAAGTGGCACCCCGTGAAGTCTAACAAAATAGTGCGCCGGACAGAGCTGAACCTTTCTGCGACACCGAGTGAGATGAAAGGGGATTTTGACAATATAATTTCTTTTCATCTCTTTCTTCTTCTTTTCTCTTCTCTGCTGTTAACATAGTTTTTATGCACCTCCATTTCACCTGACCTCTTCTCTCCCTCCCTCCATTTTGCATTTAATCTCCTGTTTGCCGTTTTCTTTTATTGTAAATGGAAAAGAAAAAAAACCCTCTAGTTTTGCTTTTCATTATGAAATCAGCAGGGGTCCATAAAAAGACAATGGAGGAGAAATAAAATTTTTACCTCACTCACCAGGAGCTTGTAAAAAAAATAATTACATGCCAAGAACCGTTTTACCACCCAATATAATCATCATATTTCAGAGAAATATGCCACTGCCCATTTGAGTGTTATTTTGTGTACAAATTAAACAGTTTGTTCAATTTGAGACACTTAAATGTTCATAAAGTTCATGTTTCTAAAAGGCAGCCTGAGTTTTGAATGAACCCTAGTTGAACCTTTTTAGAACATAACTTAAATGTTTTAGTCACGCTAGCGGCATATTGGTCGGTCAGTTCACTAATTGGGCCAGACAACATCTTTTTAGATGGATTGCCATGAAATCTGGCACACACACTCATGTCCCCCTCAGGATGAACTGTAACTAGGGTGATCCTGTGACTTTCTTTAGCACCGTTATCAGGTCAAACACCTGCAAAACTAATGACATTCCCATACAGCTGTACTTTGTGTTTAGTGCTAACAAGCTAAACAAAAATGGTGAACATGGTAAGCAATGTACTTGCTAAACATCTGCATATTAGCATGCTGAAATTAGCTTTTAGCTCAAAGTACAGCCTCACGGAAGCTGCTAGCATGGCTGTAGCTTTGAATGGGCCCTGAATTTTTGGAGCTAGAATGGAGATGGACGATGAAAAATGCATGCAAGATTCAGTTCTCAGCCAGCAGCAGTGCACTGCAAACTGCTGATGTTCATTGCTCAGTGTGAACTACAAGAAATAAGTCACACTCTTTTTAATTATTATTTGCTGTAATTCACTTTTTAGTTTGACCTTAAACCATCAGGTGCTGAATTTTTTTCAAATAATGCAGCTTCATGCTTTCCTGAAAGGTCAGTTTACATTTTCAGCATACAGTATGTGCCTGTATCACTTGTCTGTAATTACATTCTGCATAATGTTTGTTAATTCCTTGTGACCCTCCGATTAAATACACAAAATTGAATTTGGTGAACCACAAAACAAAGAGGTAATCTTGTGTTCCCTCTCATTCTGTGGTACTGTGTGCTCATTTTGAAATAAAATTCCAAGTGATTCTGGAGAGTGGTGGTCTTAACCTCTGCACCATCTGTGGGAACATCTGTTCCTTCATCCATCCGTCCACCTACCACTCTCCTCTCTTTCATCAATTTCTCATCCATCTCTACTTCCCTCCCCAGTTTGACCACTCGTTTGTGGAGGTCCACCGAGTAAGGAAGTTTCGTTTTCAGCCGTGCCACCATGAGCTGGTTTCACTAGAAGACATGAGCGAGACTCCAAAGAAGACAGGCTTCAGTCCCATATGCTCCGCTCAAACAACCTGCAACTACAGCACCGCCCACAGCAGCTGGACCTGCGACGGGGAGATCCTGCCTCACACTGCCATCCAAGTCAGGTAACTAATCACAGAATCACCTGTGAATGTACAACTCTCTTCGCAACTTAGCCCATGCTTTTCTATGTTTCGTTAGAAATAAAGAAGTTGTTAAATTTAAAAATAAAGAAGGTCAAACTGAGGTGCAAAGAAACTAATTTAAAATGATTTGCACTCAGCACCATCAAAAGTAATAAAATGTGTTGTTATTTAACAGTAATGATGAATGTTTTGCCAACACATATGGCTTTTTAATGCTGTAAAACTGAAACTATCATTTTGACTGCTGAAGACAGGCATGATTCAATCACTTTTCCACTGTGCCAGCTTATTCTGTGTTTTATGAAGCCATGAAAAATTTACTTTTTGAGGCGATGAAGGCAGGCAGGATCACTCTCAGCATAGATGATGACTGGCAAATGGCTTTGAATTGGTGCACATAATATTGTAGAAGCAGTATAATGGAAAAAGCACTGAAATACTTTCAGGGCTCATATCTATTGCATCACCATGGTACTCGTGTTCACAGTAAAGACTGTTCTTTTTCTGGGTATTACAGATATAATCTCCCGTTTAAATTGCCCTAAAATGTTCCTGAGTATCATGTCTTAAAGCCTAAGTAGAAATAGATCATGTTCTGTATGCTTGACAGCTCTGTATTCACAGTGCACTGAAGTACTCTCACATACTATTTTTAGCCACTCTAACCTTGTGGCTCTATAGATGGCAATGTTAGTTGATTAGTACCTGTACAATGTGTTTAGTGCTAATTAGGAAATGCTAGCATGCTAACACACCAAACTAATATGGTGAACATAATAAATATTAGGCCTGCTAAAAACCAGCTTAGCAGCATTGCCATTATTAGTATGTTAGCTTGCTGACGTTAGCATTAACACAAAGTACAGTCTCAGAGATGCTAGCATGACTGTAGACTTGTAGTCTTGTTTTTTTCTCATAGTACTCGTAAAGTATGTGCAATATATTTATTAGCTAAGACACAAAGCTACTAAATGTATTGTAAAATAACAATATATGGTACAGGCTTTCATTGTTCCCACATGATAAACCCTACTGACTTTGGTAATCCTCTCATTTTTCCTCTTGCGCCACCATGCGGTTGACATTTGTGGGTTTGCTTAAAATGTCTATAACAAACTAAACTAAAATAGTGAACATGGTAAACATGGTGCTTAACATCACGTTTGGTGGTGGTTGTTAGTTTTGTACCAATATAATAAAAAGACTCTACAAGCATGCTAGCAGCACTGTGAGAGCAACTATTTGGAAACAGGCAAAGCAAGTTAAAGAAAATACAACAACATTTCAAAGTTTAAAGGCTGTACGATAAAAATTGTATAATTTTAAATTGGAAATTGTACGTCATCTTGATGCTTAGCAGTTGCTGGTAGTAAAGGAGTTCTCCTACTTGAATCAAACAGAACTGAGAGCAGCAGTACCGTTAGCACAGCTAATGTCCAGCAGTCTCTGGTCAGGAGAGTCTTTGACTGTTCCCTGCTGGACGATCTTGGCAACTCTCTTGGAATTAGCCCCCTTCATTATTCTGGCCCTGTCCACACTTCAGCTTTCCCCACTATCAGATCTCTATACAGCCGGTGTTGCACTGCTTGACGCATCATTTATTTCATGCTTCATTGTACTTTGCCAATGATGCATGGCGCTGTAATGTTGCTAATTTAACGGCCCTACCCATGTTAAAAGGCTACTCCCCTTTAATTAAAGCAGAAGTCCGTCTTTTTATTGCCTCTTCCTCTCCGCTAATCGTTCTTGGAGTGAGCCAGCCAGAGTGCTACTCGGATAATTAATGGTAATAGCCCTGGCGAAATGGAAAGAAAGTAGGAAAGAAAGAAAGGAAGAGAATAGTTTTTCCTTCAGACATGAGAATTATACATAAGGAAAGAGTGAAACTCACTGTGCAGCAGTGATTGAACCAAACAATTACAATTAATTAGGGTCCCTCTCATTTAATTTGAGCCTTACTTGATTTTAGAGCTATTATACATGTTGCTATTTTGTTCACACTGTTGAAAATGATAAGTTACTGTGCTATTCCATTAAATGAACTATTGGTGAAGCCTGCAAGTAAACAAGTGTTAAAATGTGTAAAAATACAGCAGACAAAGGCACAGGCAGTAATTGAGGCTATAGAACATACTGTTCCATAATAGGCACCTTGCCTGGTCACTGCTGCTTTTTCTGTCCGTATACTTTTACCTTATATTCATCCAGATCTGTTATGTGTGTCCGCCCCATCTGTATTATAACGTCTGTTATAGGCGTCTTTGTACTTTACACACCACAGAAATTGTCTCACTTTCAAGTTTGCGTGTCAAGGCTGCGCGCAGGGGTGCCATTCCATTGCTTTTACATCCGCCACATGGACAGTAAAGTCTCATTGAAATGAGCACAGTCATTAAGTTGATGGTTTGTTATCCAGGCTAAATGATGCGTTGTGTGTGCCTGTGTGTGTGTGTGTGTGTGTGCGTGTGTGCGTGTGTTTCTCTCTGCAGCGTCCAGTGCCAGTTGATCAGGCTGTTTGCCCGCGGTATCGAGGAGCAGGAGCGGCAGCAGTGTGTGTTTGAAGACCCTTGTACGCTGTGGGCCCTGGAGCCAAGCACATACTAGTCAGTGGACTGAGAACTGGACGGGACATTTTGCAGCTGGAGCCGAGTGGCACTTGGCAAGATTTTCCTGGAAAAAATACGTGCATCACATCAGTGTAAATCCCCAACCCTCCTTAGTGTATTTGCTTAAACGAAACTTGCCTACGAAGTCCTATGCACAAGAAGGGATGGACTAAAACTTGAAAGGTGTGATAAAAAATAAAACTCCAAGCAGCTTCAAGAGGCTCCCATCACCAGCCATTAAAAGAGGGGGAAAAACTAAGAAGAAGTTAAATCGCATGATTCGTTGTTACTGTGAAATTCAGTTATCACCTCGCTGTCATTTGGGGCTTATATGTAAAATACCTCATGCAGCTTTAACTTACCCACAATATGATATGCTACAGCTGCTTGTGCTAGCGCTGCCACGTCCAAAACTTCTTTTATCTGTGCTTTTGGGAAAATGAAGAAGCTCAGAGGATCTCAAGCAGCCACATGAAACAGAGCCGAGCTGAACTGGACTGAGCTGGACTCAGCTGCGACAATCGGCGGAAGGTTTCCCTACTGCCATGAAGGAGACCACTAATAGGATTTCTCCTGATGTAGCAAAGAGAGACTGCCAAGGAGATACTGCTTTGTAAGAAGGATGAAGGGGGAACAATTCCTGTGAAGTACACTCATAAACTGAAAAGACTTAAAATGCCAAGGCTACACCAGGAAAAAAAAACCCCACACAATCTGATTTTCCCTTTTTCTGGGGGAAAAAAAACATTTCATCTGTGACCCAGGTGAAAGCAGATATGAGCCAGGGGCACTAATGAAAAGAGCTGAATACCCTGCTAATACACTAACAGGGCCCTGGTGGCTTCTGGGTAATAAGGCAAAGTGGTTGCTAAGTGACTTGGTGTATCTCAGCACTGCTGCGCTGCACCTGTGGCTCTGAGCTCTGCTTCTCTCTGGCTACAAACTACAGACAGTTCAATCATCACCTGGGATCATCCAGAATTATACATTGTTCATTTATTTAGAGATGATCTATTGTACGGCTTTGAAATTAGCCTTATTTATCTCCTTTTAGTCGCAGGTCAAGGTGGACCACCCGAGAAGAAAAAGCAGCAGCTTTTATTTTTGCTAGTCGATGAAACTGTATTAAACCGCCTATATAATAATACATTTGGGTAAACTGTCCTAGTGTGTTGGGTTAAGTGTGTTTTCCACAAGCCCTTATGAGAAGTGCAATCGCTGGAGTGTGTGTGTCAATGTGTCCGTGAAGGTGCCAATGTGATGAGTTGGCTCCATCACTATTAGCCTCATGACTGCCTTTTTGCAGATGCTCTCTCACTGCAGCCAACACACTGCTAACACAAGCACATATAGATGAGCAAAGACAGGGGCACGCGCACACACACTCACACAATTTCTATCTTTCTATAATGCTATTTCTGATATTCGATGTCTTTCTGTCTCACACACCCTCCTACACACACACACACAAACAAACACCCCTTAACTTTTAACACCATAAAAGCATGCTTCTCTCTTTGAAACCTCCAGCTCTGTTAATACAGACTCTATAATGTTTCACCTTCAGTGCTCACTTAGTTGGATGTTTTCCTCTCACACATACACACACACACACACAAACAAAAGTATGGGCATACTCACACAGAAACTGGATGGAAAGATTGTTTTCAGATGACCAAATATGTTTTTGCGAATTTGGTAATTTGTGACAGAATTTTGAATTCCCCTCACACTTGTCTAAGGAAACTATAATGGCATTGCAGCTACTGGAAGCTAGCAAGGTAGGAAAACTAGCTTCCACTTGGAAAGCTGAGGCTAGTTAGCCTAGCTTACTAACGTTAGCAATTATTACCAGACATCTCAAAGTTCACCAATGACACTCATTTCTTAGTATGAATTTTAATTTCATTTTGACTTTGTTTTTATTCAGTCTGGTTGTGCGCTCCATATTTGAGTAAATGCATAATTAAGCTGTGATGTGAGTAGATTTATTTTATAAAAATGCTTAATAAAGTGCCTTTGAATTGTGGTTCTTTTAAGGTCCTTTACTTGATCTCCATGTTGTGCTTGAAGCCAGAAATGTGTCATTTCCTCTTGCTCTCTCCCTCTCACACACACACACACACACACACACAAAGGTCAGTGCTTTTTCTCTGGCTTCCTCAATCTCACTCTTTCGCTCTTTCTCTTTCTGCCTGTATGTGCAGAATTTAATAGGGTGCTCTGATGTGAGTGAGATGTTTCATTAAAGAACATCAGACATCAAAAGGTCTCTGCTGTGATGGAGTGGTGTTTCACGCTGTGCTCATTCTGCACAGTCTGGATCGTGTTACTTTTTTGATACCGCGAGGGCAAGTCCAAAGTGTTGGAAAGTAATCATTTATAATTTCTAACCACAGTGGCACCAAAGAAAATGCAGGTTGGGGTAGACCACAAAACTTTGTTAGTAAGTCTTATCACATTAGCAAATATCTGATTGGTGTAAATTATTCAGCTATTGACAGTATAATGTGCAGTGTCCATGTTCAAAAGGCCTCATAGTTGGCTACAAATGACTTCACAAAGTCAAACGAAACACCTGTTGAAATTTTCTGTCCATGCCCAAGTCATACAAAAAGCAATTTCAAATGTGTCTCGGACCTGAGTTTGTGCTGTGGGAAATAATAAATAAGTAAACCCACATATTGTGTGCCACTGGAACTTGTCTACGATGATTGAGCAAGTAGGTAAGTGGTGTGAAATAGCACAGAGACATACAAATGGTAAATTTATATCATAATCCACATTACTTAAGTTAATGAAATTATTAAATGGAAAACGTAAAGCTCTTCATCAATTTAGTATTGTACTTCTATTAAGTTGAAGGACTCACAAGAGATAGATTTTTAAAACATCATTAAATTTGATGGAGGCTGAAAAGCGGAAAAATTCTGACCTTTAGTTACTAACCAAGTGATTTACGTAGCCCTACTAGTATCGTTCAGGGGTTTTTCTGTTATTTTGGCTTGAAGATTCAAAGTGTAGCATTCGGTGCTTTAAAATCGTGATGACAAAGGGGCAAAATGAAATAAAAGTCATCATTGTGACTTGTTTTTCTTTAATCCTTGGAGATTTTAAAGTGATCTCCTCTTGTAGCCCGCCAAAGTTTGACCATATTGAGGAATCTGCAGTGGAGCAACTGACTGTCCTCAAAATGGCTCTACATACGTTAATATGAAGTCCGCAAAGACAAGGGGGATTTTCCAGCCTCAACCAAATTGTTTTCCCTCCCTCTTTCCCATTTTCTCTTCTTTGCTACTTCTTTATTGATTTATTCCCCATCTGCTTGGCTGCAGCCCCCGAGAGCCGCTATCTCATTTCCACATCCCACCTGAGACACAAGGTGAGATGAAAGAGCGGCAAACACCCTCTACCCTATGCACACACACACACAAGGTGGCGGCTGTCCTCAATTCACCAGCGTCTTTACCCAAAGAAAGGGTTCCTAACAGGAGATGACAGCGCTGTTGCGTCCCCTGGACACTCTCATTCACTCCCTCACCT
The DNA here is from genome assembly GCA_036024295.1 of Nannoperca obscura. Lineage (NCBI taxonomy): Eukaryota > Metazoa > Chordata > Actinopteri > Centrarchiformes > Percichthyidae > Nannoperca > Nannoperca obscura. Next base: position 19,168 of record JAVQJL010068908.1, read on the forward strand.
CCACACACTTCCACACTCACTATCGCATCAACATGTTTCTTTTCTCTCCCACATAAAGATTCACACTTAGAATATAACAGAAAAACACACGCTCTTGTCCTGTCTGTTTATTCTCTCTCTCTCTCTCTCTCTCTCTCCCTAGTGGCTGTATGAGGTGTGTTATGGCCCTACTTCAAGACTATTCCCATTATTATTGGCCTGATTTGGCCTTTTGCACACAAACAGCAGAGACACCCAGCCTATGCACACAAACAAACTGTTCTGCAGCGGTGGCGAGCAGAAAAGGTGAGGTCAGGTAAAGGTGCCGCGGTGGCAGGTAGCGTTACACCTGCCGTGGTTGTATGACACCAACAATTACAGCGGTAAAAAGCTTGAAAATTGCCGTTTTCCCACAGCAGGTCGGCTAACAAGCGGTAAACAAAAGTAGAAGCATTTGCTTGTGTGAGAGACTAAGAGGAATCAGGTGGATGGTGTGAAAGCGGTGTAAGTGAGAAACAGAAAGGACAGAGAGAGCAGATATTGCAGGGGCAGTGGTCCAAACAGCAGCAGTGCTGTTGCCTACTTCTCTCTGTATTGATTGGAATGGGCTCCCTGTGAGAGATTTAGATCAATGAGGCCATAACAGTCCATCTTCTCAGTCAGGAGCCACTACCGGCCTCTTATCTCTCACTCTGTCTCTCACCCGCACTCACCTCTACTCACACATTTCAACTCAGTAATGCACTCGCATGTGCTGGAGGTCAGACCTTAAAACCGGAACCATGTGATGATTTTTTAATTAATATAGAATTATTATATCAATTTGTTTGGCGGAGTGCGGTGAAACACTGAAAACAGTGCAATTGTCGTTGTTGGAGGTGCTCTCAATCTTCACTATTTTCTGACATTGAATTAACAAAATTATTGAGAAAATAATCAGCAGATTGACCAGTAATCACAAGTGTTGTGTGTAATGGTTATCATTGTGGGTAATAATGGTCGAGATATCATTTATAAATACTGATAAAACAATCTCATCTAAAGCCCCACCTATTAAAATGACACATAGAAGTGTTGCTAATTGGATGCCTCTCTCGCTCTGATGAAGGTTTGGTTAAAGACTTGGGCAGATGTAAGAAAGATCATGTTTTGGGTTATATGTATAACTTGGTTATGGTTACAAAGAAATTTGGTTTGGGTTATAGTGACTGTTCATTAAGGTTAAGGGACCTTTATTGTCATGTTATTTTAATAAATAAAACCAATGTTTTTGTCAGTAGTTGGAGCTGAAGATATTTAAACTTTCCATTATTGTTAAATTATTATCATGAAGCTCAACATGGACGAGAAATCCTAAAAATGCAAAGAATAATACAAAGTTTGCCACTGAGCAAACACCATCTGCTGATGAATATCACGTGATACAATAGAACAATCTGGAGCAAGCAAGTAAGTGGTCCTTGAGTTGGGAGCTTGAGTCTTGTCAACTGCCGTTTCAAAGGTCAAGAATGAGCTCCACCACTGAGTCAACATTGGTGAAATGTCTCAAAAGATATTTACAGTTCCAAGACAACTGATCAAACTCCATCTGCAGATGAAGACCATGCAATATGGTTGAAAGCTTCAGATTATTTAAACCACCATAAACTGTGGTTTGCGAAACTCAACATGTACTAATGCTTTATAGATCAGTTGTAGAAAATATAAAACTAATTTGGGGTTGCTAGGTTGGCGTTATCGTCCTGCACTCTGACATGTTTTAACTAGTTGTTTCGTTCATCAGGAACTAAATGCAAAATCTATAGATAGGCAGGTTTTGAAAACACCTGAGGTGTGTGAGCTATGTGGAAAACAAAATGTTGAATAAACAGCTCCGATCAGAAGCCTGCTTGGGTTGGGCTCAGGTATTATTTAACTTTTCACCAATTTATTAAGACTAGTATGTGTTTGCAAATTCAGCAGCAGCTCGTAACAAGCTAATTGTGAAGAAATATTATTTTTTTAAATTTCATGTATTTCTTTTTCACTGAACCATTTTTCCTCACTATGCTAATTTTGAGTAAAAGCCAACACTCAATTCTGATTCAAGGGCCTCTTACTCTAATACAGCAGTTAGCATGGCTATACACCCAGCCTCTCCTTAATCTTGCAAATCGTAATAATAGTCTTGAAGCAACGCTGTGATATGTTATTTTTCTCAACAATGCATTCATTTCAGAGGAAGTGTGCAGTGGGGGTGAAAACGCATCGCCTCTGGTGCTGTCATTTTGAATGAGTTAAGTTTTCACTTATCACCGGCTTCAGTTACAGAATTTGTGCATTAGAAAAGACACACGTTGCTATAGTTAGATTTTGTTACAGCAGTAATATCGACTAATGCCGACCCACGTCATCTTGGAGTGATGCTGATGAGTGTCCCCAGTCACAGAAGCCCTGTCAGGATGTCTGTAAAGGGACCAACATAGACACATCAACATGTTGAGGGAGGACAAGTGACAACACAATTAAAAAGCATAATGTTACAGTGGTCCTCTCTCTGATAAAGCACAGAAAAAGCTAGATTTCTCACTTGTACCGGGTGTTGCATTAACACAGGAAATTATAGAATTTTCCAGGAATTTCCCATGGAAAACTGATTGGACTCTTGCACAGAAATTATACATTTACTTAGGGATGTTTGTAACAATGTCAAAATCGTTGGCTTTTCTTCTACCATTGCATTTCACCTCTAGCCATAAGTAACCCTTAATGACATTTCCCTTTTCAGTTTAGTTACCATTTAAAAATCTGTGTAATTTCTTTTGACATAAATATTTTAAAAGTTGGTTCATAATAATTAGCATAAAAGTGCTTCATCAATGAAAAGCAGGCAATTACAAGCTAATGACTAATGACTTTTCCAATCATTAGGTAATTCTCTGACAAGTCGTAATTTATAGTGCAACAACACCGCTTTGGAGTAACACGTGTAAATGATAACACATTTCAATATGCCATAATGTATAGATGATCTAAATAAAACCAAGCTGGAAGTGAGGAGGGGTGCTAATAACATAATTAATGTGCACGGAAGAAAAGTTGCTCCTGATTCTGACAAATAATTGCTGCCGTCAGTATGACTTTTGGAATCAGATAATGAATCAGTACGAAAGCCCTTCAAGTCTGATTAGACAAACATATTTCAAAGTGTCTTGAGGATTGTCTCCCCATGTTCAACCAATGGAAAAGCACCAAAATGAAGTATACTCAAAGCACATAATATGCAAAAATATGGTCAGTTTCTGAGAAATTGTGAAGTGTTGAAACAGCTTTAAAAAACAGATAATACAAGATAATTTAAATTTTAAGAAAAACCCTTTGCATCCCAATGTTTCATTCGCAGCAACATTCCAGAGTCGCAGTTTAACTGATGTATACATTTCTTATTTGTATAAAATGGCATGCAGATTGTTTTATTCTTCTTCTGTATGCTAACTTCTAAAACACTATCTCAAAATCTTGACAAATAAAACAAAAATTATCTTCATGCTTAACAGTACAGTACTAACTGTTAAATCAGCTGAACTGACACATTCAAAACACTAGTAGGGGCACATCGAATAAGTTATGAAGAGGGGTAATGCAAATTATTACAAATATTTATCCCTTTTAAAAGTAACTTCCCCCAGGACCAAACTCAATATCCTCGCTGTGAAGTTGGGTTGGGAACCAAAGTGCTGCTGAAGTTGAACCTGCTGAATCCATAGTGGCACTTTGGCCTGTGCCAGCGGGCTACTTCAGAGTACTTTGTAGTGACAAGTCATTACCTCAGCTGGCGCGTTGTTAGCAAACAGTGGATCTGTTGCCGGAGCAATCTACTCATTACTTGTTAATCGCTTGAATAGGAGGACCTGTTTGTGCAGACACACATAAACCGAGTCGCACATGCACAAACGTTCAGCAGGCATGCTGGACTTTGTTTTCTGCTAAGCACAGATGTTATTGTGTTCCTAATGGTGCTTGAAGTAATTACACCCTGTAATGTTACTCGTCGTCTATTCCTCTCCAGCAAGCCTCAGCATGCTAGCTCAGAACTACACACACACACACACACACACCATTCGCCCCATAAATGACTCCATTAGCCAGAATGCATTTGCAATCGTTTCTTGTGTGAAAATATGAGGCATGCTTCACCAACAGCCTAACTGGCTGCATACAGGGGGTGGTTGGTCAGTGGGAGCAAACACACGTGTGTGTGTGTGAGAGAGAGAGAGAGAGCTTTAAGATCTGAGAGACTGACAAAAACTTTATTGAACAATACAGAACAAAGATCTGCACCAAGAATAAAGCTACAGACCTATTACACTTCCATCCTGTAAATATCTGAAGTGAATGGGAGAAAAAGCAATTGAGGATTTGCGCTTTCAAGCAAAAGAAACAGTTTGTTTTTTTAAACAACTGTTTGGAAATGAAGAAGTCATTATTCTAGCAATATGCCATCACCTTGTTCTTGTGCAATATTACACTATAACAAGACTGCAGCATCTCTTTCATACACTTTTAACAGTTTATCACTTCTTTTTCAGAGTGTTGAATGAATGAATAGGAATGGGAGAAAAAATCAACACATTTCATTAAATGTGTTTCACAATGTCTTATAAAATTGCAGTTTGATTACGTTAAATTGATTAATAATTCAAGCTAAAATGTTAGCTCTAAGGGTGGCTATGTTGGTCGGCTGGCCCACCACTTTGATTTGGACTGAAATGTCTCAACAACTATTGGATGGATTGTCAGATCACAAGTTGACTGCTAAGATGCTGAACTAAGGTGGTGAACACTGTTAACATTACACATGCTACAACTCAGCATGTTAGCACTATCATGCTGATGTTTTAGCATTTAGCTCAAAGCATTGCCTAAGTACAGCCTCACAGAGCTGCTAGCATGATCATCGACTCTTGCTAAAATTAATTTTAAAAAGTCTAAAGTTGAGAACATTGTTTTCAAGCAAGTAAAACATAACCCTGTACTGTATAAAGTCTAGTTTACTAAAGAAACACATTAATAAACACCTGATTTTTCAGAGGTGCTGTAAAACAATGTTTTAAATGTACTAAATGAGCAAAACGAATGTTTAATATTTGTTACATTGATCAAATTAATTCCCTAAAAACATTTTTACATCAGTTTCCCACTATGAATGATGGGGTTGTTCAATGACAACTTTGTGTTCTTTGTCTGTGCTCTTTCACTGGTTAGAAGGTCTCCCATTTCTGCGCATCAGATTTTAGCAACATTTGAATTAAAATGTGATGACAGTTGTGGGGTTTGTTTGTTTGTGTAGCCAGCACAGTCAATCAAAATCTGATCAAACCATACCCACACAATCCTGATGAAGCAGACTAGCTGAGCTTTCACTTTTAAACTTTTAATAAATAACTGAAGGTGAGTTTCCCAAACTTTGACCTTGATTGTGGATTATTTAGTCACATATTCAGTTATAGAGGATATGCAAGATTTGAAACCAAGTTTTTAGGGGCTTTAAGTAAACTGGAAAACTCATGCTGAGTCACCTTTAATGGCTTCTTTTTAATGCCTGCTGTATGACCTTCAACCTTGCCTTTAACACGGCACGGTGTTGTCTATATTGCCTTCTTGCAGCGCAGGATAGAAATGCTCCGTTTCTCTGTCTCTTGGTCTGTGTCAATCCAATATTAATGTACCTCAGCCAGTGTGACTGAAATGACTGCTGCTGTAAGGCAGTTTGCCCTCCAGAAAATTCTAACTGATACCTCCTCTCTCCAGTCTCCAATCACCCTTACGACCCAAGTCTCCAAACCCCCTGAGGGATATTTGGTTTAAGTCATTTTCTTCTGTGTCTGTGGCTCTCCTTCCTCCCCGCTTCTTCTTTTTTCTTATCCATCTGATGTCACAGACTTGTTTTCTGTTTATGACTGTGGATGATTGAGACACGTTGCTCCAGTGTCAGCCCTGCTCCAGGGGAGAACGCAGCAGGACATGGACAAACAAAAACTGTCACCTTCTAAGAGCAGTTCAGCTGACATTGGGGGATGAGTGTGAATGTCTGAGTGTGTGTTTCCGTGTGGGTGTGTGCACAGCAAACTCCCCGGAGGTAGACATTTTATCTCAGCAGCGGCGGGGAGAGAAACAGGCCAATATGTCGGTGCAAAGATCTGCCGTGGGTAAGAACGGATACGAGACCCTTTGATTTACCCACAGTGACAGGGCCATCGGGCGTCCCACTTTACTGTGCAACCAGCCATCGCTGTCCAACTCTTGCAGAGACGGAGAAGAAGAGGAGACAGGAGTGATGGAGGAAGGAAAGACATTCCGTAGTATGATCATCCAGAATATTCGAGTGTGTCATGTTTATATGTGGCAGTGTGAGGAGCCTAGCTGTCATCGCTGGACAAACAAAGTATGTGTTCAAGCCTTTCCAAAAGACGCGGATAGGTTGTGAGATCCAGCATCTCAACCCCTGTGTTCATGTTGCAAGAAGCACAACCAACAAGTCACAAGTCATTCACTGGTTCTTTAGCTTTTACTGAAAAGAAAATATCAAAATATATCTAAACATATTATACATTTAATGCCACTGTCTCCTCATACTGTACTGATATTACATGTTTTAACAGTTCTATGAATCTATAAGTTTATCATATTTGTCCACTAGAATCATCATGGTGAGTCCATTCAAGCCTTAGGGTGGGCAACATTTCTATAAGAACACAGCATATGAATCCTTTTCTATGGGATGCAAGTGAATCACAAGGCATCATCATTGTGGGATAGCAGGTAAGGTGGGGTTGTCCAGTGACACAAGAAAAGGGAGGTTCAAAGGTTAAATATTTTTGACTTCGTGCCAATGAGGGTAAATTTCAAGTGGCCTGGAAGCTCTGCGGTGATTTGCCCTAAAAGAAAAGGACTTAAGGTAAGGAGAAAACTTCCTGACCTGCCACTGCATTATTTATTATGGTATTTTCTTGAATTCCTCTTCTGAAGGAGGCTTGCCTCCAAGATTACACAGTCAGAGATAAAGCGAAGCTTGGCTCAGAGTGGTGTCAGTTTTTGGAGAAAGTCACAGTTTGCTTGTTAACCCAACACTCACATACAAAAATGTTACTCGCTATCTTGAATGCAATGACACACTCACAGTGAGAACTGGCGGAAATGGGGCTACGCAATCCCTGTGAGCTTTCACCAAAAAGGATGCTCGAAACAAACTTGTTTGTGCAACGTGTTTCTCCAACATGTCAAAAACACAACAAAAGTGTTTATAGCTGTTCAAAATGGCTACACTCAATGGCAAGGCAAAATCTCTCATAGAGAGGGACGATGGGGATAATAGAGCACACCTTTCGGACAGTCTGCACTTGATTGTACGCACAAAGAGTGACAGAAGTCGCTGTGTGAAGCATGAAAGACGAGCGCTTGAGAGAGACTTTCCAATCCTGCTGGTTGGGTTGTAATTTTCGGAAAGTTACAAATATTGTCATATTCCCCCCAATTTCGATGTCAGAAAGGTGTGTGTCTGGGGGGAAGGAGATTCAGACACTTCAACAAGCACTTTGTTTGAAAAACACTGACAACTTAAGTCCTCAGCACCAAGTCAGTGAAATGACTGATGTGTTCAACGTCAGGTGTGTTCCTAGAACTATGGCTGCAATTTCGCAGAGGCTTCATCCCCTAACAGTGGCATATTGGCGTGGAGGTTGGCCTGCCACAGTGATGGTCCCTCCAACCATCCATCCTGCTAAGAAGAGGGCAGTGAGCAACAAAAGGCAGGTCTGGCATATGAGATTCATAGCCAGGTTATACACTCTAATGATGGAAACGCACCAGAACATGATCATTCTGGGCAGAACTTCATCCACTTTTCTTGAAATGCAGCAAATTCCGTTCCCTTAGAAAATACGGAGATACAAATATTCCATCTGTGAGTATCAAGCAGCCTGCATTTCTGTAACTGTCTACAGGAGCCACTACATTTGTTCGTTATAATTTCCTTTGCTCATCATGTTAAATTGCAGATTAGCTTGTGCATGATCAAACCTGGGCATGCTTGAGCATCTAGTCTCTCATCTGCTGAGCTGTTTCGGAGCTTTACATCCTTTATAACCTCCTTGAGCATCTTTTTCATGCAAGGGGTCATTTCCTCTGACAGCAAAAGTGTGCATCTCAAAAGGAGTGATCTACACCAAACATCACTTGAGCTCACTGGTGCTGCATTCAAGCCCCCTCACACTGCTAGTAACGCCTTGATAGGTGTTCATAAGACTTACAGCATCGAAACAGCCACCATGCAGACTGTAAGGAGGCAAGAATTAGACTTACATTTTGTATTTCCCATAAACTCAGTCATCCCATGGTGCTCTCACAAATATAATATTCTGAGCATGTGAGATAGAGCCACGTTCCCTAGTCCTTTGCTTCCAAAAGCTGAGCTCTCTGGGAAAATGAAGTGATAGTAGGTCCTCCAGTGCCCCCATCAGGATCTTTTCAGCACTTCCTGTCCACCTCTCTTCATCTCTTTCATCTTGTGCTCATCTCATTTGTTTCCTTCTTTTCCTTCCCTCTACCTCTCGTTGTTGTTCGACTGAGAAAAGCCTGGAGTGCGGAAGACATTAAGAAATGGCAAACAGACATGTCGGGTCTGCAAACACTGGTGTGCGTACAGGTGGTGCAGAGCTAACAGACAGGAATCATTACACTGTTCCACTCAGATTGCTGCTGCTCCACTGGGACTGAGCCTCCACGCGCTCGGCATATGCATAGATGGGCACGCACACGCGCGCGCGCACACACACACACACACAAATACAGATTAAAATTGCATATGGTGCACAGGCATATGAAAAACATAAACATGTCAAAGCATGCAAACAGGTTCACACAGGAAGTGAGTATCTCGGAGGATTCTTATCGCTTTGTCTCAGCTGTAGTTCATGGAATGAGAACAGCGAGACAGGAAGAAATGGGAAAAAAGAAAAAGAGGAAGAAGACACAAAGTAAAGGGAGGGGGGGCAGCAAAGATAGCAAGCCAAGAGAAAGGCAGTGACAAACCTAAAAACTCCCCTTGTTATTGTACCTGAGGCCAGAGAGTCGGCTCGCTCTACAGCCTGGCTAATGGTGCGACATTCACCAGCATATTTCACCGGACACATTTACATTTGCTACTGCTCTGACCTAGTCATAGCACATCTCTCCCTCATTTGTCCCCTACGTGTGTGTGTGTGTGTGTGTGTGCGCGTGCGTGCGTGCGCACAGCAAGAATAATGGCTGCATTGATCAGAGACGTCCCCAATGGGTGGTCTTGTTCCGTCAAGGCTGAGAGAGAGGAAAGAGAGCAAGGCCAGAACGGGATGTCCTCTGTTGCTACCCGCCTCATCGCATTAGCCAATCAAATATCCATCTTGGCTGTCGCCTTCCTGCTCCGTGCAGACTATCAAAAACTAATCTTCTGCCACGTTTTTATCGGCTGTCATGTTTCTGTTGCTTCCTTCCTTCATCATCCCTTGCCTCCGCTCAAAAGTATCATCTTTGGCTCACACGTGTCAGATCTGTGGCTGATTTACAAACCCGGGGAAAAATAGTGCATTCAACTCTTTGGTAATTCAGCTGACTTGCGCAGAGTGACTTGAGTGGGATATTAAACCCTGCAGCTCCCGTTGTCATTTACCGATGGGCACCACATTAAAAGGAGACACCTGAATAAATGAGTGGAGAAGCAGTGAATGCAGATGCTTCTATACATGGCATTAAGGGGTCACCGAGTGGTTTAATGAAAATGATCTCAACCCAATGTGAATTGTCCAGTGACACAAGAAAACAGAGGGCTAAAGGTTATTAATGCAGTGGCAGGTCAGGATGATTTGTCTTTACCTTTATTATATATTCAGGAATTTTGTGAAAGATGCTTGCCTACAGTCAAAAAATAAAGTACAGCTTGGCTTAAACTCATCTTCTGGAGAAATTCATAGGTTGCAACACTCGCTGACAAATACGTTGCTTCTTGAGGTGACACGCTCGTTGAGAACTGGCAGAAATGGTGTTTGGCAGAAAAGATTTGATCACTTCCTGCGAGTCTTCACCGTAAAGGCCTGAATTAGCTTGAAACAAACCAGTTTGTGCGACGTGTTTGCTCTAACACGTCAAAAACACGACAAAAGTGTTCACGACAGTTTTCACCAGTTTTCATCAGAGGGTTTTCACCTTCCCTTTGAGTGTAGCCATTATGAATAGCTATAGAGAGAGACGATGGGGATAATGGAGCACACTTTCGGACAGCCTCTTCTCAAAAAAGGTATTCATGCTGTTGCACTTGATTGTACACATGAAAGTAACCGTGTGAAAAATAAAAGAAGAGAGCTTGAGAGAGATGTTCAAATCCATTTTTCTCTCTGGCCAATCACTACTTGGAGTGGGTGTGCTCGTTGGGTTGTCATTTTCGGGAAGTTACAAATGTTTTCAGAGCCCCCTGGGGTGGGATGAGAGGTGGGGTGGTGGTCCAGACGCTTCACCAAGCCCTTTGTTTGAAGCACACTGACAACTTAAGTCCTCAGTCCCACGAGTGAAATGACAGGGTGTGTTCGAAACCTGTCGGTGTTTCAGGAACTACGGTTGAAATCTCGCAGAGGCTTCATGCCCCAGCAGTGGTGTGTTGCCACAGCGATGGCATGATGGCATGTGAATGTTTCAGAACTTTGTGACGGGCGTCTTTCCTTACCCATTAATCATCTCACAACCCCTCGTGTCCCTTTGGAGGGACAACTAGCTGGACCTCAAGCAGCCGCAGCAGTAAAACGCTGCTTACACATTTATTATTCTGACATTATAAGATTGTTAATACTCAATCAGTCACAGGGGACATTTTTCTCTAGAAGCACTTTTTGAAAAGTTTAAATATCTCCCTGCCCTGACAGATAGTAAAACAATGGATGGATGATGCAGTTTAAAGCTGCTTTTCATTCTATAAAGAAATATGCTTCTCATCATAACGTTCATCATAGTGAAGTGACATCTTTTAAGAGCACTGTGGTATGTCTCACAGCAACACACATGCAGCCGCTGACGTCTTCCTTCTCACGACACTAAAAATAAAGTTACATATGAAGGATTTAGGCGTCGCTCTTATTGCTGAGAAGAAGAAAAAAAGTGCAACATTTTGAGGTCTAACAGCTCTGGAGTTCCATTAAGATTTCTTCTAAATTTACAGTGAGAGCGAACCGCTACAGCTAGCTGCCCTCAGAAACAAGGCAATCACTCACATCAGCCCCTCTACACAGCCAGACAGCATTTACACACACACACACACACACATTCATTCAAAGAGAAAATGTTCACACACACATTTAGACACACACACGCACACACACACACACACACACACACACACACGGGGGCCAGGGGAGATTGCAGATGATACTGCTGATGATTTCTTGTTGCTGACAGTTGGCTTCTCCTCTAAGTCCCGTGTGTGTATGCATGTGTGTGTGCGCGTGTGTGCGTGTGTGTATGCATGTGTGTGTGCGCGTGTGTGTGTGTGTGTGTGTGTGTGGGTGTGCATGGGTGGGTGGATGAGTATCCGTCATGGAAAAGGTTACGTCTGGTGCCAGTGCAAACAAAAGGATCTGGCCGCAAACCACCAGCCAATCTAGAATACATTTCACCTTCGAGACGCATATATATTAAGGAGAAATACACACATGACCCCACCACAACACACACACACACACACACACACACACACACACACACATTTATTACTATTCTATATAAACTCTTGTGAAGGAACAGGTGGAATTACATTTCACTATGATTGCACGTGAGAGATAAACTTGATTGATATGAATAGAGACACGTGATTTCTCCTCTTCTAACATAACATACACCCCTTCATTCACATCATGCATTCACAGAAGCATGTGTTGGTGTTGACATACTACATTCCTTTTGGAGCGCTTAAAGGACTTCACTATTTAGTGCTGATGACATTCAGAATATTGGATGTTCTTTGGTTTCTAATCTCTTCCTCTGTACTCCCTGAAGGAACACGCGGGTCATTAAAAGTCAGGGCATATGGCACGACGCCTGCAGGAGATGTGGAAGGAGCGCCGCCCCCCGGGGCGCGGGGGCTGGTGGGGGGGCGG
>JAVQJL010068909.1:0-31011 GCA_036024295.1 Nannoperca obscura
AGAGGGGAGAAGAGTCTTGAGTACTCGCCACGAGTCGTGAAGGCAGGGACCAAGTAGCAGGATACTGAGGCAGGCAGGTACAGGTCCGGTGATCAGGAAAGTGGAATCCTCAGAGTCAAAAAACCGGACACAAACGATCAGGCTCCCAGGGAAGAAGAACGCAGGTTAGCAGACGATCTGACAAAGCTGGAATGACAAGCAAGGGTTTATATACAGGGAGTGGTTAACGGGGAATGCAGTGCAACTGGCAGGTAATGAGCGCCAGGTGCAGCCGATCAGGGAGGCAATCAGTGCCAGAGACAGGCAGGGAGAGACCATGACACAAATGATGATTCCTTATCCTCTTGTACAAGAAATTATGATTTCAAATGCTACATGTTATAATATATGATGCATGGTATTTGAGACATAATACAGCCATCTCTGCTATGTGTTCAGTCTATTTCCATTCATGAAAACATTCAAATGCATCATCTAGCTTTACACTCTCTGCCTGCATGCTGGTAGCGTAGGCAGGCCTTTGAGCAGCTACAATTAGAAGCAGATTGAGATTTCTATTTCTACATCCAAAGGGGATTCGCTGGCTCAGAGGAGGACTAAAAACCAGAGAGTCTTGTTGGCCAACTGCAGTCTGTCTGCATCTGAAACTATTCCACTGGGAACCCTAATCATAGCTGCAAACTCAGAAATCAGGGTCAGGAAATGTGAAGAATTCAGAAGGGGGCTTGGATAGAAGGCGCTGAAGTATAAATTCAGGAGATCTCTGAATCCAAAACACCTTTCAGAGGTCTTTCTTTGAGTAATGTGACAGAGATGGTTATCAATGAAGTAAAAAGAGATATATGAATCTTGTTTGCAGAAAACATATTCCTGTTTTACATTTTTCTGAATTGAATTCAATTACCTTATACTAACAATGTTGATTTATTAATGTTGAGGCGGTATGATTTTGGCGTCATTGTGCAAAAATGCCATATTAACTGTGCAGCATATTGCAATTCAAGTGGTCTGAGAGCAGACCTCTACTTCAGTCCCTCCTTGTGGTTCAATTTACAGGCTTCAGAAAATCTAGCCCGGGAGACTTTGACCAATCACAGTTTAATTCACAGAGACAATGCGTTTGTATTGGCTGAGCTACAAGAGCAGATGTGCTTTAGATAGTCAAAGCCTGATTCAATGTTGGAAAATCCTGCTGAAAAACCTAAAACTTGTGATAAATTTCCAACACCTCCTTTGCCTACAGCTTTGTATATACAACACGACCCGGTTCCACACGGAGCTTCAGGCTTATTATGTCCGATGACATGGCGCTCGTAATGACAAGTGGCAAAGAGGCATGATGACAAACAGTGGGGAATAAGTTTTGACGGGGAAGGTGGTGTGTGTGTGTGTGTGTGTGTGTGTGGTATACTGGTCTCTCTTCCCGCTGCTGGACAGTGTTGCAGCTGCCTCTAAAGCCTGGGGCGCTCTGCTCTGTGCTGGAGGGGCGTCTTTGAGAAGACAAGTTGTGGCGGGAGGGACCGCGGTCTTGGTGAGGCTCACGCCATGGAGAGTGAGCCCTATGTGGGATGTGTACGATTCGCAGGGGAACCGACTCCATCTCCAGTACTGTAGGATGTCCAATGCGAAACAATGAAAAAGTGAAATAATGAACACTAAAAGAAAGAATATGTTTAGCTTCTAAAGTATCACTGAGCCATCAAGGAAAGAAAAACAAATATATGTGCTCAAAGAAAATGACACCTCAGCCTATGATTTGATATAACAATTCAGTTTAACACTTAAATGACACATTGTTTACTGTAGCATACTGTATGATATTATAGTGGAATTGTATTTTAGTTTGAATGTATTGTATATGATAATGTACAAAGATAATCTGTTCTTAGATTTAATGCTCTTTTCGATTCTGCCATTGGCAGCGATGTACTTACTTATAGCACTTGTGATTCATCACCAGCCCTTACAAGTTTGAGGTGGAACAGTTTTGTTCCTGGGAATTAGCATCACAGAGAACCCATCATGGACATAACACATCTCCATGCTGGTAAAGAAAGCTTAGAAATGCATTAGGAAACTTAACAAGGCAAAATTCCTGACTGGAAACATTACGAAGTGGCATGGAATGAGCACAGCCACAGGACTCTGCAGTGGGTGATTAAAACTGCACAGAACATCATGGTTACCCATCTACTGAGCATCAGTGATATCGGAGAGGAGAGGTGTGTACTAAAAGACAATACAGCAAGCAGTACAGAAGTATCCACTGCCATACCACCAGACTATGGAGCAGCTTCTTTCCTCAGACACTGAGACTCCTCAACTCCACCTCATCCTCTGCAATCCACCATAAAGAAATGACATTACCAGACCACTACCTTTGTACAATATATGTATATAAGTAACTGCATAGATTGTTTTTATTTTTATTCTTTCTTTCTTTTTATTTTATGTGTCTGCTGTGTATGTAGCGTGAAAAGGGCTACATGAAGAGGCCAGAGACTGAACCCCAAATGGCTCAAGATGGAGACCAGCACCTTGCATGGCAGCTCACTGCTAAGGGTATGCATGAACGGGTAAATGAAAGCCTTTTACCATTTAAGCCAATGGATTCTACCGACTTTGGTGAGGCCCTTACTTTTGGTCAGGTTCCACTTTGAGGGTGACTTTTGTGATTAAGTTAAATGTCTTGAAATGGATCACCATTAATGTTAGTTCAGGCTGAATTGTTATAAATTGCAGATTGCTTAACATTTTCTAATTTTAATCTTTCCAGTACTTTGGTTTGTGACCAAATACCCACAAAACTAGTGCTGACTAGCAAATGTTAGCATGCTAACAAGCTAAACTAAGATGATGAACCTGGTAAACAGTATACCTGCTAAACATCTGCATGTTAGCATTGTCATTGTGAGTGCCATTATCTCAAAGCATCAATGTGTTAAGTATATCTTCACAGAGCCCCTTAGTCTGGTTTCCCACTTTGACCTACCACCCAGTGAGTTTGTATTTTCAACCTTGTTCTTGTAACAGACTATGAATGTCTGAGCAACTGAAATGTCTCATGGCTGTCTACTGTAGGACAGAGTATGTAGTATTATGTAGTATAGGACGGTTGCGGATTGGGGCCACAATAATTGTTGTCCTTTAATAGCCTGTAGTGTAGTGAATGTTGTGATTATACATTGCAAAATTAATCTGTAAAGAGCCTAATTTAGGCACCATGGGATAAAACCACTTAAACAAATTGAGTAGATGACATTAAATCCTTATTTATGACAAGGGGTGACATCCCATTCAGCGTATTTATCAAATATGTTGTCCAATGGAGATTTCTGGAGATTTGTTATGTCACTGCAAACTGCCAAATCTATCCACGTTTCTGCTATTCTGATCAGTGGTGCGTGAGGTTTCACCAGACCATGAATCCCCAAAATAAATCACATGCTGAGTGGAAGTGAAATGAGCAGCTTGTCACTGTTCAATCAGCTGTTCTTACTTTGAATCTTAAAAAACACAGAAAAGCAATTCAATACCTTCAAGCCTATCTGTGCCTTTGTCTGTATGGTACATATTTTTACCCACTGACATCCCTCATTGTCTGGATTACATATATTTAAAACCGATGTGTATATTTGTGAAACTATAGCTCAGACATAATACAGAGCTACAGAATGAACTATACGTTTTTTTCAAGCCCACAGTATACATCTCTGTTCTGCCTCAGTATCCATGCCTTCACTTTCACTTCCACCCCTATTGGGATGTCAAGAGTTTTTCCTCACATCAATCAACATGCAGACTGCAATAACTACCATTACATGCCTTGCAACCTATTCTAGAGTGCTTCCCTTCCAATCCGTCATGATGAAATCCAAAAAAGAATCCCTTGAAAACCTTAGAAATGGGCTACAATATGCCGTATCCTGTTGGAATGAGTTTCTCACCTCACAAGCAATAAGTCAAATTATGCTGAAACTAGCTTTATCAAATGGGAAAGGATTACAAGAAACACCAAATAAGCTACTTTCACATTGCAGTGTCACAAATAAATATGTAAAAATGAAAGAGTTTCATGGCCACATTTGAGAGCAATAGAGGAAAGTGTTTGTGCATAATATAGGAAACTAACAAATGTTGAGGTAAGCCTGTATGCCTGTAATTATCTGAGGGCAGTCTTTTAATAGTGACTGACAACACTTCATTATGAATCACACAACTCTCCTAATGTGAGAAATTGCAGGTAAGAGGTTGGCACCAGTTAATAGCTTGTCATCCAAATGTGACACATTTAGAATTAGGAATTCATTGAGAAAAAGAGGACGTTGTTTCTGTTGTCACATCAAGTAAACAAGTTGCCAATTAAGTTGCAATGAAGTGCAGTCTTAATTGTGTCAGATGAAAGCTTTCATGCTGCCATGTGTTTCTGCATGAGAAGTTGAAGTGGTTAAACTTGAAAGAAACACTTGTAGCTAACAAGAAACATTTATTTGAATTCTTGACCTTCGGGAGCAGAAGACAAAAATGAAATTTTTACACTGTAACACTTGTTTACTTCAAAAGTGTTACAAAGTGGACACGTGTTGCTAATGAATTAATATACAAACTCTAAGCTATCAGAAAATGATGTATAAATGAACCACACTAGTAGAGCTTTCCAGAAACACCCTGCTCACACTCATGTTTACAGGCACTATAATGTGGAAGCTGCTCATTACAACCACAGTCTGATCTGGAGCAATTGAGGTTAACAACCTTCCCCTCAGAATCATTGAGTAAAACAAAGAATTACAGTTTCAGGTGACATTGCCAATATTAATATTCCATTCCTATAATACCATCACACTGGAAGGTGTGTACTTGCCATGCTGTTTTGGAAGCGTTTCTGTTTCTGTTTGTAGTCTGAGCCATATTGACCGATCATGTCTGAGTGGGCTTTGGTTGCATGCAGGTAAACAGTCCACATGGAAAGAAAAAGAGGAACGCATTGGTCGAAATGCAATCTCAGAAAATCGACTATTGTCTGATGACGATTTTGCTTTTTATCAATCTCAAAACCCTAGAGATGAACTTTTTATTAGCTTTTTTTGTCACGATTTAATGTTAGGCAGCAGGGGATGGACCCAAATACAGACAGAACAGACAGACTGGTGCAGATAAATAATTTATTTTACACAAAATGAACTTACAGGAAGGTGAGGAGGAAGAAACTAAAGGCAAAACAGCTCGGCACCAAGGACTCAAAGAAATGTGGAAACCAGGACATGACACACAGGGAAGCAGGAACAGAGAAACTCAGAGAATGAACCGACAAAAAACATACAGTGGACAGAGAACAAAGAACATTTTAAAAATATATATGCATTCAAAACATCATTAGAGGATATCTGATGGCTTCTGAGATTGCTAGTCAGACTGTAAACAATGACCGGTCTTGGCCCAGATATCTGTTAATTCCGAGATCTGCGGGCTAATCCAGGAGGCCTGAAACTTGGGCCCCTAGCGGCTAAATCGTCATCACGCGATATCCAGTGGGTTCTGAGACTGTAGCAAGAGAGACTAGCCTAAAAGAATCCTTCCCTGTGACATTACATTGATCAGCTTGCTGCGTCATGCTCTTCTGTTAGTGCAGTAATGATTGGATTACTATCAAATTAAGGCTGGATTACCAGTCAGGTAAAATGGACCCAGAGGCTACCCAGAGGCCCCAGAGGTTCAATTTGTTATAATTTCTTTATGGTAATTTGATTAATTGAAAACGTGGTTGGTAATGATAAATACTACATAAAATAAACTGAAATGATAGGTGCCAATACCTGCATTATTACCTTATCTTAAACGTGGACCTTTGATAAAATACAGTTTTATGGCCTTAATTATAAAGAGTTTTACATGGTACAAAAATAGATTTGTTTTTTATTGAATTACCAAAAATGAATTCTAACTAATACATACCCTTTGCTCAGAGAGTATGCTAATGTGGTGTCAATAGGGGCCCACAGCTAATTTTTGCCTCAGGGCCTGTAAAATGTTAATATTTCCTAGAGTTCATTGAAAACACAGACCATAATTAGCTTTCCCACCATTCTTCAAACTCTGTGTTGACAGGACACTAATTTCATTGGTCAGTAAGCCTTTCACCCACTGACTTGTCAATCGCATGCTTAATCCCCATGCCACAGAGTCATAAGGTTCAATATACATGTAATTCAGCTCTGGTTGTGCAGGCGGGTGGGCAGGGATTCAGCCTACTTGCTGCTTCATCAGGCAGATTGCCAGCTCCTGCACTTCTCTTCCCCTCTCTCATTGAAAATGAATGATTACCAGGCGGCTGTCATGTCTTGTCTAAAAAGCCCTTAAAGCTGCAATCTGCTGGATACTGGCATCTACTGGGTGTAAATCTGTTTTGTCTGCTGGATGGGTGCTGCTCCAAGGGGTTAGCCCATCAACACAGCTCATCCCCCGCCGAGCCGCTGCACCAGTAAAAACACCCCACAAGTTAGTCATATCAGTCTTTAATACGATAAATGGCAGCTCCAAAGTGCAACAAGCTAAAACCACAACTTTGCTGTGACCATGGCAACCAAGTTAGAGAGAGCACAGCAGGGTTTGCTGTCAAAATGTGGGCTGGAAAAGGACAGACAGAGAGAGAACAACACTGAGCAGGAGAGTGGAAGAATAATGCAGCTGAGGACTTCTTTCATTCCACAGCCAGAGTGTGTGGGGGCTGACGAACACACTCACACACACGTATACACACAAACACTCTACTGATGACCTGAATTTCACCCCTTGAAATATTCCCTGCTGCATAATTATTCCCTCTGTGACAAATCCATATGTGCCTACTGAGGTGACACATATCAACAGTTTAAAAAGTTACTAAGCAATTTTTTCCTCATCTGCAAACTCATATTTTAGTGTTATTCCCATTCACTGTGTATTTTACTGTAAATTCCTTCCACATCTTAAGTGTTCTACTTACAATTTAACAAACTTTCCAGCTGTGCCATCTCGGTGTTGCACATGTTTAAGGTCAAAAGGGCGTGAGGGTAAAAGTTTGTCAAATCAACACAGCCACAAGTTTATAAAAACAGCCTTATCTAAGAACTCTTTTGATGTCTGGAAGTGTATTCAAAATGTGACCATATTCCTGACACACATTTTAGTAGAACATCGCCCCGGGACCAGCACTATGAAATTGACATTAATGAGAATTGAGCTAGGGGAGGAAGATGGTGCTTCTCAACTTTCCCTGACTCCATCTTCCAGAATGCAACTCCAGACTGATTGTGTTGGCTTATGAAAGTCAACTTTTTTAAACACAACGTTGTTGACCTGATGAAAGTGGTTATGTAATCTGGTCAGAAAGATGGCGATGTTGTTCAGGCTGGGTGTCAAACAGTTTGGTTCAGAGCTGGATATCTCAACAGCTATATTCATGGTCCTCAGAGAAGTATTCCTAATGATTTTAGTGACTACTCTGACTTGTTTTATGTAGCAGCTCTATCAGTTTGGTCAATGAGAAAATATGTATTTCACAAAGTAATTACCAGATTGTCTTGAAATTTGATGTGGACACTCATGGTCTCCAGAGGATAAATTAAAATATTTTTCATAGTGCCAGGCGGAAATTGAACTTCTTTTATGGAATATGAAAAAGGTATCTGTCAGACCTATCTGTAAAAAAGAACAACATTGTACTCCAGATATCACATAATCTAAGAGACTACATTGCCATGAAATTTGCTCAGCACATTTCTGCTCACAAGGGATGGATTCTTTTCATTGTAATGAGTCCATGAGCTTTTCTCTTGCTCCACTACTGTAAAGGAATTAAGAATGGGAGAATTCTCTGTATTCCATTCCAGCAAATTAATTCTATATTATGGGGTGTAGGGAACATTTTAGCCACTGAACAGCCACAGAACTTACTGTGTATATGTATAACATGAGGCTGTTATAGTGCTGTCCCGACATATTCAGTACAGGGTGACTTGCTTCACTTCAGTATGAACAAAATAAATACTGTTATATTAGGTGCAACATGGTGCAAACAAAAATGAGAAACCACAGTTGGATAAGCCTCTGTTATTTAGATATACTGAAAGTGTTATGATTTCAGCAACACTTGGTGACCTTACATCATGCTACCACATTTGCAAAAACACCACTCACTGCCAAAATATCTATGTACCAAACATAACCGTAAACCATGTCTTTACTCTAAAATGTAATGATTTATGGTATGTGGAATTGCTATTTGTCCCCAAAAGGAAGGCGAATTCCCACAATGTGACTGTGTAAACAGATTTATGTACGCTGACAACATGAGTAATACATGTCCACACAAACACACACTCTGCAAATAAACACGTGTACTCAACTCCATATACTCAAAATGCTCAGTATAATGGTTGTGTCCACCCACACAACTGACTACGACTTAAATTTCATCGTTGTTAGAAACAACCTCTCTCTCAGACCAGCGCTCCATGAAATTCTTCTGAGGTAATCAGAATGTCACAGCTGGACTACACAACTAGGGTCTGGGGATGTGAGCTGTACCAGTAGAAGGTCAAACAATGTGTTCACATTCAACCTCGACTTTCTTCCTTGCATTGAAGTCCCACTCACAGTCTGCTGTTGCATCTTTCTAAATAATGTCCATCAAGTCCATTATATCCAGACAGGTGCTGCCATGCATACAGTCAACATCTTCCCATGTGAGGTTATCCAGGGATCTTTGGTCTACTGCCACTGACACTGGAGCTAGGTAGCACGCCAGATAAAGTAAGCGTAACCATAGTGATGGTAGACAGTGAGGATCATTCAAAGAATTGCGATTCAATTATTGACAGTCATACTTGCATGTTACATACTGTTACATGGTATGCTGCCACCAACATACAGAGTTGATACAAAAAGATGTGATGAGAGTTTGTGGTAAAGCAGGCCTATTTCAGCAACCCGCCAATGGCAGCTGAACTAATTTAATTAATTTGCCAACTTGGATTTTTACTTGCACTCGGCGAGTGGTGGGTGCTAATTTAACTAATAACTAATTTAACTAACAACTACTGCTACTTTAGTGCTGTAGTACCTACATACTTTGAAAACAGTGCACAGTTTTAGAAGGAAGATATACTCCCTCAGTGATGACAAGTGACAAGTGGGGGTTTCAATCCCACAGAGGCTGCTCATAATTGAGAATGTACGTGCACATAGACATTTTAGATAAAACTGACCACCAAAATATAAGTGAACCTGCCAGGTCTGTCTTGAAGGATATGTCAGCAGTAAGCCTCTATAGATATCACATTAGTATGCATAGCCATAGAATAATCTCTAAGGCATAACTTGATGAAGCTCTACCTGCTGTGACACCATGCAGGTAATATTCCCTGTCAGTTTCACATCCGTGCAAGTAACTCACACCTCCCACACTAGACTATCTTTGGTTTCAATTTCTGCACTAATCTCTCTCAGTATTATGTAAGCCCTGCTGCTCACTTACCCAAGACTATACCAGGGAGCTCTGCTTTAACGAGATAATCATACTGACGATCAGATTCACATTTGAGACACTCTCTCCTCTCCTTCCATCAATAGGGAACGCTACTTTTATCACTAGATCTATATTAGACTTGGCAGATTATCATTTAGAGCAATTCACACTTCATTGTGAAGTACTCACAGACTAGTTTTGCATTCAAGGTTGCAGCCTTTCTCAGAGTAAGATTAACACACATATAATTTGAATTCAATTAATTTCTCCTCTTTTAATCCCACTGAGGGCCAGAGATACAGAGATCCTCCATTACTCTCCCTTATTGTCAGTTCCTCGGTGGCGATGGCTTAGGAAGCAAATCCAATTATTTGACTTAATATTCACTTTAGTGTGTCAGGGATCCTGTCTGGGTGTCCTTGCTTGTGGTCACTTTGAGAAAAGCTGGTGGAAAGAATCAATTCTTTTGTTTTTGTAGCCAGGCTGTACTTGAAAGAGAAGTGGAGGCAGAAGGAGAATGAGTCTCTGCGTTGTGATCAAGTACCTGACGATGTGACAGTTTGATTCTGCTTTTGTTTCTTGATGGAGTACACAAACAGAAATTTTAAGGCAATCTTCAGATTTCCTTCATTTGGCAACTGCAAGAAGCAAATAAAGCATCCAGAGTGGATAAACACAAGTGGGATTTTGTCTACACTTTGTTATGAGATTCATAAAGTCTGGATGCATTCAGTTCATAATGCACTTAAGGATGACTACATCAAATACATTTAGCAAGTGTCTGAGCCAATGATGTGTTACTGAGGTTAAGGCTCAGTTGTTCCTCTTTATTAAATCCTTCACCCCATGACTGTAATTTGAGAAAGAGAAGAGGGATTTGACTGGTGATTTGCAACTGGTGAAATGATTTCTAGTATTTGTATATAGTATATATAGTTTTTAAGTTTGATCTTGTTATACAATCTGTAACTCACAATTTATCTTCATGCATCTTGGGTGGATAGCTATCCAAGAAGTATTCAGGACAGATTGAAATATGATTCTGAGACACATTCTTGCCAGAGGTTGAAAGTATCTCTCCAAGACTTATTCTTTTTCTGTTTATGGAAGTCACCAAACACCTCATGGTGTACTGGAGGAAGGCCGCCCTGCATTTGCATGAAATCAATCTAATTACAATCCGTGTCAATGAAAGTGTCTTGAATCTCATCTAGATTTTATCAGTATACGAGACACCTGAAATAATGAAAGTGGAAAACACTGTCTATGTGATACTCCAACCATTTAAAACCATACTGTACAAAGCCCATAGATTTCTGAAGAGATGTTTATAACTTAGGTGTTCAGCATGTGAACAAATCAATCATTGACACAGAAACCTTGAGCCAAACTGAGGGTACCAAATCATTGGTATCATTTATCAAATCAGTATAGCTGCCCTCACTAGTGACTGGCAGAGCCACTGCAAACTGAGTGGTAATATATAGCCTACTATTAGAATCAGAAATACTTTATTTATACTTTATTAATCCCAGAACGGAAATTGCTTTTTGATACAGTTACAATGCTCAATAAAGTTATTGAAAAAAAGAATAATAAACAGTAGAAAATAGAGGGTATAGAGGTGTAGAAGTAGGGTCCGAATATGTTTGGACCAGGGGCCGGAGCTGCTCCAGGACGAGTCTTTCCAGGGCCTTCATGATGTGGGAGGTCAGTGCCACAGGTCTGTAGGCCTTGGCTCCACTGGGACGTGGAGTCTTGGAACAGGAACTAGGCAGGAAGTCTTCCACAGCACAGGGACCCTCTGCAGACTCAGGCTCATGCTGAAGACATGCTGCAGACTCCACAAAGCTAAGAGGCACAGGCACCGTCAGGTCCTGCAGCCTTCACAGTGGAGTCTCCTCAGCTGTCTGTCAGCACCAAAGAGCAAGTAAGACGAGCGGAGCAACCGTATCGGGCACCACGCACTTACAAGCGCATTGCTCACAAAACAACAACCCTTTGTCGTTTTTACACTTTGGTATGGATGGAGGGGATTCTTAAAAAACAAATAAATTTGATTACATAAAAGAGCACAACCAAAGGGTTGATTGATATGATGATTTTTAGACGCTGCCAAGGAGCACAGAGAAAGACAGATGGAGAGTGAGACTATCAGTTGAATTAACAGAGACAAAGTAACCAGGACACGGAGACATGGACACGTCCAGAGACAGAGACAGATGTACGGCTTCAAGACAGATTCAGACAATGAAAAGCAGAAAAACAGAAACAGATGATGGAGAGACAGATAATGAGAAAGAGATGCAGCCAGCTGAACAGATTTCAGTTAGTATTAAGACGGATCTGGTGCAGCTTGTTCCTGCAAACATCACATCACAACACAAAACAGCAGGAGAGGTCTTTCTCATCTGCATCATCACAAAGGCATCCCAATGCAACCCTGATGGAGGAACTGTAAGCCTCCTGGGACTGGCACGGCACAGCATGGTATGGTCTGCTGTGTTTTACTCCCCGCTCCTCCAGCTGTACACTACTGTATACTGTAAAGAGAACCAGATCCTTGCTGACTTTTATCAGGCATTCTGCACAGACATGAAAATGTAAATTCAAAGCCGCTTTGCTTTTCCTTCTTTTCCATGAGCACGGTCGTTGCTTTGTTTCCATTTCAAACATGTGCAGACTCCGGAAACAATTATATTATTCTGCATGTGCCAGTTTAAACAACTGTATGTATTTCAGGAACTGTATTTTGTTTGGTCGGAGAGATTAAACTACAGTGTGTGTAGTCATAACAATCAGGGTTTCTGAATATACAAGCTAGCTCGTTGTTTATTTAGCTGTACTGATCATTTTAAAATATCCACCATTATCCACAAGGTTTAAATGTCGATTGAAATGTTGTCATTACTTCCTTAATGTGATTAAGGTGTGACACCGAGGGATAAATCTTAAGTGGAAAACAATAGACTAGCAGTTATGGAGAGAAAGGCAACTTGATTTGATGGGGCAGGCTGAAAGGTGGCAACGAAAAGGCTTCCAGGAATGACCGACACTACCCCCACTTGGCTGCCTGTGGGCAGATCAATCCTGCTGTCAATCCACATGCAGGTTACTACTGCTTCCACTGTTCTGGCTGTTTAGGTTCAAAAGTGAACTAGTGTAGTGGTGTAGGAGCTGTGTTTCATGTCAGATGTAAAATAACAGACTGCAATTGACATGTAAATATACACTTTGATTGGGTGCCATGCAGATTTTTCCCACTCCTTCTACTGTGGGTCCTAGTTCATTTATTTTTAATTTAGCCCTTACTACTTGTCCATATCTCGCCAGAAAATGAATGTGAGCCAGCAGCTCCACCCAGCTCACTAGTGGTGGTGCGGGTTTCTGCCCTAAGGCTGATTGTTTTAGTTTTAAAGGGATTTAGGGCCACAAATAACAGTTATTTTCATGATCGATTAATCTGGCTGTCATTTTCTAGATTAGTCGATTAATGGTTGGACTATAAGATGCAAAATAAAAATGTAAAAAGCAAAAAAGGCCCTTTATAATTTCCTACATCCCAATGTGACTGCTTCAAATGTCTTTCTTTGACATATAAGAATCTGGAAGCAGCAAATGTTTGCCGTTTT
Source organism: Nannoperca obscura (assembly GCA_036024295.1). Taxonomy (NCBI): domain Eukaryota; kingdom Metazoa; phylum Chordata; class Actinopteri; order Centrarchiformes; family Percichthyidae; genus Nannoperca; species Nannoperca obscura. Next base: position 13,141 of record JAVQJL010068909.1, read on the forward strand.
TGCTTTAAACATTACTCAAATGATTATTCGATTGCAGCTATTCGATTCCCAGATCGTTTGTCCACATGCCCCCAAACGTTATCAATGAAAGAAACTGAGAAACTTCAAAAGACAGTGATGATCACCACATATTATTCCAGAGAGAGAGTTCTGGTTATGGAACATGATACATGGACATCATACACATTGAAAACAACTGAACCAAGAAGTAAAATTACACAGTGGTTGTGTTGCAAAAGGTTAAATCGATAATTGGTTTGGGGCTGTTGTTTTTACCCAGTCTTTAAATATTCAAAATAACACTGTGCTGTGTAAAAAATGAGCCCAAGTTATATAATTAATCAAAAACTTTAGCTTCAGCACCCAGATGAACCCTTGTTCAGGCCACAACAAAGAGCAGAGAGCAGACACAGACTGATGGACCAGAGGACAGACAGTCAGGCATACAGACGCCTCACAGGACACACACACACAAACGCATGAGCAAAGTGGACCAGTCAAGCAAGGACAAGAGGTGGGACGGCTGACTGGTGCCTCTGACGCCTGAGGCACCGCACCGCACTGCTAATTAATGATAGACACGGGACTCGTGGTTTTAACAGGCAGAGACTGATGAAAAAAATGAAGCCAGTGACAACAGACCAGTGGTTGGTATAAACGACTGTAGCTGCCCGCCTGTCCCCAGCTGGATCTAATCACCATGACGACTGGTTAGCGCAACTGCAACTCCTGGACACAGCTAAGAAACCAAGCAGTTTTTTTTAGGGTGGGGGTTGGTTTGCTTTTAACACCTAAATGAACAGGGAGTTTTCAGCACATCTTTAAAGAGCACTGCGATGGTTCTCAGTAGTTTAAATCTTACTTACATTTCTGCCAAAGCTAAGAAACGACTTGTCCTTGGGATTCCCCAGCAGGTCCTCCAGGTCATTTGAGGACAGCAGTATATTCTGTGTGGAACCAGAGGGGACAATATCTAAATTTGAAAACCCCAAATAAACACAGTTCAGGGCTAAACCGACGAACAACCAAACACTCACAGAGTTATTAAATTCACCAGACTGGATCAAAACCACAGGAGTCAGTGCAGTTTTGGTTTTAAATCCTGTGATGATCTTTTATCATGCTTCATAGTATATAACAGGTTCTGCTGTCAAAGTATTAACTGCAGGAGTCTGCGTGTCTGGGCTGTGGGCTTCAAAAGACATCTGGCCTCACCTTAACCACCTCAGTGTCAGGGCTGTGCTGTTTACACAAGTCAAGGGAACAATGCTAGGAGTTAATTTCACTCGTGAAAATGACATGGATTTTCCTAATCTCCTTTTCTTTCTTTTTTTCCATCCATCTTTCCTCACCTCCAGGGCGTTGGTGCGCGGGTAGCGAGGAGGCTTGGGGGCGATCTCACCGCAGCGGGGCAGGTGGTGGCTGCAGTGTTGCTGGGCGGCGTCCGGGTCGCCCATCAGGAAGGTCAGCTGTCGGAGATGACCCTGCAGAGATGTAAACATTGCAAGTAAATTGCAATTTTAGCAAAAACTACATATTTTACTAAATTTTACAGTACTAACCAAGTGTTTGGTAATTTTAGAATCTAGCGCTGCATCTAAAGATTGCTTTTGTTATAGATTAATCTGCTGATTCTTTTCTCAATAAATCATTAGGTCTGTAAAACATTAGAAAAGTCTGATAAATGCCCATCACAATCACAATCTGCAATGACCTCAAATAGTCTAAAACCCCAAAATACGACCAAGAAGAGTAGCACATTTTTACATTTGAGAAGGTGGAACAATCAAGTGTTTGACTTTCTGCTTGAAAAATAACTTAAATGATTAGTCGATTATCAAAATAGTTGCTTATTAGTTTTCTGTCGATCAACCACTCGATTAATCAATTAATCTTTGCAGTTCTATCAGCATCTAAACAAGAATCAATATTTAAGATAATACTGAACTACATTTTAGTCTAGAGAATGTTCTCTACTGTAGTTATTGATTGGTTTATTTTCTTTTTCACCTCAATGGCAATGATGGCCGATCCAAGAGCAAGTCATTGTTTGAAAGATTTTTCAAGCAACATTAAAATATTTGCAGCATTAATAAGATAGTTAACGTAATTCTCTGGTTTCAGTCTCTCAAATGTGAATCTGTTCTGGTATTCAAAGTCTTTTATGACAGTGAACAGAATATGTTTGGTATTTGGAGCGGTGGTCCAACAAAACTAATTGGAGGCCTATAGGAACTTAAGATGGACAATTCACACTGAACTGTGAACACACTTAATCAGTATGATTCTTTAGAAGAATAGCTGTCGGTTGCATCTGTCTCTTGCAGTAGACATATTCATACAGTACATGTTCTGTATATGCACACACACACACACACACACACACACACACACACACACACAGAATGGAAGGACAAGCCTAGACACAGACACACATACACACACACACACACAAGGAGGTTACTGAAGGTCATATGTTTCACTTCAGTTCCCAGAGTTCCTTAACATTGACTGACATAAAGCCAAACATGACAAACAAAACACCAACAGACATGTAAGAGCTTCTGTCCTCAGGCTGTGTTTATAAGAATGTGACTGTGGGTGTGTGTGTGTGTGTGTGTGTGTGTGTGTGTGTGTGTGTGTGTGTGTGTGTGTTCAGCCCGTGATGGATTTCCGGACTCTGATTCAGAGGAGGACCCATCAGAGGAGCTGACAGAGGTTGTGTGTCTGGAGTCAGACCTGCAGGATGGACAGTAAGGAGGGCAATGGGGGATGTTCACAACCTGGCAACCTATAACCTGTTTCTCTCATACATCAGGACTTGTGATTAATATAAATAAAATAAAAACAAATGATGACACACAAATATGAAACTAAGCCTGTCTCTCTCTGACAAACAAACAACCTAACAAACTAAAGCTGTTTTAATTTGCACAACGTTACTTATTATTTATATTTTAAGCATTTAAATGGTAAATGAACATTAATCAAACATAAGAGTCTACAGCCATGCTAGCCCCTCTGTGAACCTGTACTGAAGCACCTTGAGCTAAATGCTAACATGCTCTTAGTGACAATGTTAGCATGCTGATGTTGAGTGTTTAGCATGTTCACCATATTAGTTTAGTGCGTTTGCATGCTAACATTTTCAATTTACACTAAACACAATCTACAGCTGTGGCTAATGGAAATGGCATTGGTTTTGCAGGTATTTTGATCACAAATCAAAGTATTGGACAAACTGAAGTTTTGACCCGATGATGGCACTAGATAAAATGTTATGGGATCACCATCATTATTACAGTTTATCTTGAGGGGGATATAAGGGTCTGTGTCAAATATAATGGCAATCCATCCAATGGACTTCAAAACCATTATGTGTCCCTCATGGTGGCGCTAGAGGAAAAGTCAGGGGATCACCAAAGTCAGTAGGATTCTTCCTCTGGGGACCACGAATGTCTGTTCAAAATATCGTGGCAATCCGTCCAATAGTTATTAGGATATTTCAGTCAGTATCAAAGTGGTGAACTGACAGACCTAATGCTAGCATGGCTAAAACGTTATCCCACAATCACAGGCCTGAATATTCTAAGTTTCAACACAGTTTACAGATACAAAACAAAGATCGCAGGTACAAAATCCCAACTGTCAAATACAATCTTTTTGAATAATATAAAACTTCATAGAGATAAAAATGTTAAGCACATTGCAATATCTGTACATATGTGTGTGTGTGTGTTACCTCAGGATGATGGAGGTTGAAGTGGGACGACACAGCTTACTGTTGACACGAAGCGAGGGCAAATACAGTGCCATTGGTAACCAGTGTACACACTACGGCGCTCCGCTCAGCAAAGGTAAAGAGGCACGAAATGTGAGTTTGTGAACTTAGAAGAGGATAAATACACCTGGTAGGTTTCATCCACATAGGACACATTTTGTGTTTTACTCTTGTGACGCAAGTTCATTCAATATTTGGGCAAACAGAATGACTGTGAGACTCAGTTTTAATGTAAAGCCACATTATAGTATAATAAATACAGAAATACGAAAATACAGCCTTTTCCCAAGTTTAATAGTTTGTATTAACTATTAACCTCACTGTTTGTGTGTGTGTGTGTGTGTGTGTGTGTGCGCGCGCGTGTGTTCAGGGGTTATTTTGGGCCACACAGTGCGCTGCCCGTGGCATGGCGCCTGTTTCAATGCCCATACAGGCGATCTGGAGGAGTTCCCTGGCATGGACTCTTTGCCCTGCCACAAGGTACAAACCAGACAGACGGACGGACAGACAGACATGTAGAAGGGGGCATTGGCTGTCATTTTAATTTGTCTTTTTTTTCTCTTTTGAAGGTCAAAATTCAAAATAGCAAAGTCTTTGTGTCTGTAAACAAAAAGGTTAGTAGGGCAACTTTTCTTGCTTCCTGTCTCATCACATCATTGTAAATGTATTCTCTTTAGAGTAGAAATAAAGGCCTCAGACACTCAGTAGTTTACTTATAGAGACCAGTACATTTACTTTTGGTCACTTATTAATCATCACTGACGGGTGTAGAGTCTAAACAAATGTGACATTGTGGGATTGTTAATAGGAAGTAGTATAAATATAATGGACATTGTGTCTTTTGTTCCATTGTGGGAATGTATGAGTGCACTATGTAGAGCATTACAGTGAACACTACTAACACTCAAATAAAAGGTCGGAAGGGGAAATGAATGAACTATATAATAAATACTGAATTATTTCTGACACAGTCTATAGACTTTTTTTCACAGCAGATATCTTGACATAGTAGAAAAAACATGTTTCAACCATGATTCATTTTATTACTAACACACTGCATTTCCCACGGTGACATGTCAAACTGTCCTCTGTCAAAAAGTCCTATAACAGTGATAAAGATGTAATTTTCCCCACAGATGCAACAAACTGTAAACACATAGTCCTGAGAAGATTTATAATCAGCAACATACAAAATGAAAACACCTGTGGCTGTGTAGGGGCATTTAACACCTATATTCATCCAATAAACCAATAGTTTAACTGCACAGTTACTGGAACAGTAAAAGGAATGTAAATAATTCGATTTTCCACTAATGTAATATTAATCCTCTAATCCAGTACAGATAGGAAAACTGTATTTGAGATTTATTGTAGGTGACTAACAAAATAGTCAAAAATCACTATTTCTACATATGATGGTGTGTTTTTATACATGATTCAGACTCTCAGGCAGGAAAAACGAATAAAGAGTATGGGAGCTGCAGTACCAGGAGTTACTCAAACTGTCCTGCTGCTGGGAGGAGGTGAGTGTGGACCACTCTACGTCTGTTTATGTGTGTGTGTGTGTTGCTGTCCTTTCAAAATGAAACAATTGACAGAATTGACTACTACATATTCATCAGCCCTGCCCTACTTTTAAAGTGTTTATAGGTCTTGGTTATACCACTTAATTTAAGGTAATTAATTAGCATAAATATTACATACATAATTTTAACTACTAACTTGACTAAAACTAGAGACTACGACCATATTCTAACTCTGAATATAGACTGTGATGGCTCCTGGTAATATTCTTTACATGGTAAGTAGAAGTTTAGTGGATATTGTATATTGTCTTATATTGTGTTGATATAGTGAGGTGCTTCATTGGAACTGTATAGAAAATTATTATAAATAACAATACAGTAAATCTCTATATACACACAGTTATGTACAGGTATAAAAAAAATTCAGGAAATGTATGTGCCAGTGTGTATAAGAACAAAACAAATGTGGGCAGTAAACATTACTGGAAGAACAGAAATAAATAAGTAATATCTCATATAATGTGTGTCAGGAGTTCGTCCCTAATGTGTTTTCTCAGTGTGTGTGATGGTGTGTTAACTCTCTGGAAGCGCAGGGGCTGCGTCGTTGATCTGCGCCGAGACTCTGCGGCAGGAAAACTTTGGCGGCCGAATCATCATGGCCACCAGTGACAGTCTTCTACCTTACGACAAAACCCGACTCAGCAAGGTGCTGCCGAGTAAATTACGTCTTATAAACACCAACGATTTGAGTAATGAACGTGCATGTGTGTTTTTCAATTGATTTCCATTACTTAAACACACACACACACACACACACACACCCTGCACCTGTCTTACAGGTAATGAATGTGGAGAGTGAGAGTATTCTGCTGAGGAGGATGGAGTTTTTCCATCAGTACGACATTGAGGTGTGGCTCAAGAAAGAAGTGAGTTCCTTTTCTTTCTCCTGTTTGCTTTATTCTTGCTGTATAATTCATCAACTTGTAACTACACACGCTTGTGGTATGTTGAACTGTATTTTGTCTGATGTTGTCTGCAAAATACATTTTTCTCTGGGCAACAAAAAACACAATTATCTTGTGTAGGCACTAACCTGCGTCTAGGAGTGTCGACGGCTTCGTAAAGCTTCAGTTTTTAAGGCCACGTTGTGAAACTGAGTGGGCTCTCGCTGTGTTTACAGGCGCTGTCAGTGGACACGGAAAAGAAGACGGTCACATTTGATGATGGTTCAGTCCAGTGCTATGACCAGCTCCTCATCTCAACAGGCTGCCGGTACAGACAAATACACACGCAAACACTGTATGTATGTGTGCAAGCATTTAATGTGAAAACAGGGCCAGCCGAAGCCTTTAGACAGCCAGCCCTCACCCTTTAAATGTGCATTTGTACACATGAATAATTAAGCATAATTTAGAACAAATCACACACTTAAAATCACTATAATAAAAAAAACTAAAATAAAAAAATACTTGTTTGGTCTAGATTCATTCCTATTGACTGTGTAATTTAAACAAGTACAAAAAAAGACAGTATATTATGACGTTAAGATATACTCATAGTGCAACCAAATCGCAAATGTTTGGTTTATATATGTCCCAAAATGTAACGTTTGTTATTTGTACGTACCAAATTTACCAAATTTGTCATGTCTCATCTCTTGAATTTAAACAAGCCTTGTTTTCATACTAAACAACTTCTTTACAACACTGATGTTTTGTGATGTACGTATATTTAATATATAGCACAGTTTGCAGGCAGTTTTACTTTAAAATGTATTCAGCATCATCTTCAGCTCCACAGGCAGCCGACATTAAGGAGCTCTTAACGTCGCATAGAGAAGCTTTTGGAAAACTCTTTTAACTTCTAAGATTGAGCATTTTTGGGAATCGGGGCCAACAGCAGGTGTTATAACTGTACCTTAACTTTGTATAAGGAAAGCGGTCATTGTTGCAGCACCAGCACACTGCGCTGCATTGCTTATTAACACAGTCATGGTCTGTCCTTTAGAGCAAAGGGTCTGGATTTGCCCGGCATGAACTTGGAAAACGTCAAGATGTTGGAGACACCAGAGGACGCCCGGCAAATCCACGCAGCCTGTCTGGGCTGCAACGTCGTCCTTGTGGGAACCTCTTTTGTTGGTACTGTGTTTGCAAGTGTGCAAATTTTATACATTTACATTTGACTGGACTGGCGATGTGGAAATGAAAACAGACTGTAGAAAAAAGACGTAACAGCATCAAATTTACTGCAATATTTTAATATAAGTTTTTCATTCATCTGTTTTAACCTACAAAAGGTAGTAAAAGGTTATCAGATAAAAAATATGAAAATAAAACTGATTACATAAATAAACAATAGTTAAATAATTAATGGAGTGTAAAAAGAAATATAAAACATTATACTTGTCCTTTAACCTCCAACCAGCTTGTAAAAAATAGAAAATCTTTTTTCCTTTACCATTAGTTTTAACCATCGGTTGATAAAATAAATTAAAACTTTATTTATTTTACTTCTCTACATATCTGTCACTAACTTTAGTGTCTTACCCCATTTTAATTCCCTTTTTCCCCCCATACAACATTTCCTGTTGTGTGCTAATGGGGTATTTTTTTCAGGCATGGAAATTGCATCTTACTTAATAGACAAAGCCTCCAGCATCACAGTGATTGGGAGCAGTGAGCTGCCATACCAGAACACACTGGGTCGGGAAGTTGGCAAAGTCACCATGATGGTAAGAAAGAGAGAGAGAGAGAGAGAGAGAGAGAGAGAGAGAGAGAGAGTCCTATATCATATCCTCACGTTTCTTCTCCCTCCTACAAGGTTCAGTTACTTGTAGTTTAATTTCTCTTATTTCTGCAGATGCTTTCAGAGAAAAATGTGGCTTTCTACATGAATGATATTGTGACAGAGGTCAGAGGTGTGGATGGCAAGGTAAAGTGGGGAAAGTTGTGGGCAAAATACACATTGTGCCAATTTGTTTCGTCAAATTCAGACATGAGCATCAATAAACGTAGAGTGAAATTCTTTTCTGGGAAAATATAAACCCTCTCAGTTCTTCCTGTCCTCACTGTCCTTTCTTCCTCAAGGTGAACAAGGTTGTGCTTAAGAGTGGAAAAGTTATCCCAGCTGATGTTTTGATTGTTGGTATTGGTGAGTGCAATGCAGACATTCTTTTTAAATCATTTAATATATATAAAATATATATATGAATATATATCACTCATATACCATATATCATGATGCTTTTGTTCCCCATTTATTTCTTTTTAACATCTTTACATTATCAATCAGATATTTCCTGTGACGCATGATCACTTCAGATAAAACGTCTTCTAATGACCTTTGACATCAGCAGCAGCCGGTTAGCTTAGCTCACCACAAGCACCACTGCTCAGAGCCCAAGACCCCCTGTAAAACAGTGAATTGTTGTTACACTTCAGTTTATGTACAGATTAAAATGCCATGTGTAAAATATAACATGTCAATAAGAAGCTATGGAGGCACTGACGGACAGATCTTGTTACCTTTGGACAGAGCCAGGCTAGCTGTTTCTCCCTCTTTCCAGTCTTTGAGCTAAGCTAAGCTAACTGGCTGCTGGCTGTGGCTTCATATTTACGGGACAAATATGAGAGTGGTATCGGTCTTATTTTCTGACTCTCCATCAGAAAGAGAGTAAGTGTATTTGCCCAAAATGTCAAACTTTTACTTTAAAATGCTTTTTGTAAATGGATTATATTTCTTAAGGACGCACAAACACGCCTGATAGATTTGATGCTTCAGAGCAATATGAGAGCTGAGACAAACAACGCAAGCATTAAAAAACCTGCTCAACCACTTTTGTCCTCTTTCTTTTTTTCTTCCACCAGGCATCAAACCTAACTCGGAGTTCTTGCAGGGCAATAAAATACACATGGACTCAAAAAACTTTGTACTAGTCGACAAGGTCAGCTGATTTCCTTTCTGTTCATGTGTGTCATCTGTGTCTTCACACAGAACATCTCTTCCTAAACATAGTGTTTGTTGAGCTTTACTTCCTCGTTGCTCAGGGTCCCAAAGACAATACTAATGCTAACAATAATAATAATAAAAGCATAATTAAACAATATTTTCCTTCTTCTACTCTTTTGCTTTTCTTCTGACCTTATTATAAACCCCAAAATGTGGAAAGATATTGAAGTGGTAACATTCCCTTTGCCACAAACTGGACACCAACATCACCACATTTATTCTTATCCTACACTGTGATGTTACCTTTGTTCTTATGAACAAAACCAGGAATCCAAATAGACTTATTTGGGATGTAGTATGGTTGTTCTGTGTAAAAAGTCCTGTCCCACCAATCAAAGATAAAGATTATATTGTATGTATTTGATCATGTTTTACAGCTGAGGTCTCTGAAAAAGAAGCAATGCTTCAAATGAAACTTAATATTAATGAAACTTGATTATAAGCAATTCCTGTAAAGTCAGAAACAGTCACGAGGTATCAAGCGGATAAAACAATGTTAAGAATGTTTTTTGAGCAGTTAAATAAGGCATATAAGGCAATAAGGAGTTTTCCAGGACTCCAAACATAACATCAGGGTTAATAAACATTCCTCATTAATCAGTTTGTTCTGCACCATTAACCATCAGTTCTCCGCCTGTATCTCCCTCCTGCAGTACATGCGCACCAATGTCCCCGGTGTATTCTGTGGGGGCGACCTGGCCACCTTCCCCCTGGCGATTGCCAAACACCAGCTGGTCAACATCGGACACTGGCAGATGGCACAAGCACATGGTAATGTTGTGACAATGTAAATGTATTCATTTACTTTGCTTTAACTGGTGGTCAGACTACAGATAGATGTCTTCAGTTCTTGGCTATCTTAAGTAGTAAATTGAAACTTACAGGACATTTTGTGGAAAAACACAGTGAATAGTGTAATAATACAAAAAATGTCAAGTAACATAAAATCTCAGTGCCGTGCAGACCTGCAGCAGGGTTGAGCTGCTGTGGTTGGACTCAGGATAGTTTCCTTGACTGACTATGTCCTCACTGCTGTATCTTTCTAACAAGTTTTTGTATCGCTCACTCAACAACAATGTTAGCAAAACACCAAAACCACGAGCTGTGATTCTGCTTTATTGTCGATATTAAAAAGCTACTAGTAAATATCATTATTATTATCTGTTATTCTTTTTCTTCATATTATCTGTTAAGTATCTGTTTCTACAATTACTTGTCTAATTTTATTTCCAGTTAAAGTTACGTTTTTGTTTATTGTTTAGGGAGAATAGTCGCTCTGAACATGCTGGATAAAGTGACTGAACTCAATTCAGTTCCTTTCTACTGGACCGTCCTACTGGGTACAACCCTTCGATATGCAGGTGGGCAAACACACACACACACACATACACACATACATACAAATGTGCTTTTATGTGTTTGTGTGTATCTTTGTAATTATTCAGCACTGCGAGGCCTTAGTAGTAACATGATTGTCACATGTGCAGATGTAGGAAATTCAAATTTGAATATTAGATATGAATACATATACACATATGGTATTTAAGTCAATACCAAATAATATAAAATGCTCTGCCACCCCATCTGTTAATTCTGCTGCTGTGTGCACAAACTACACTGAATTGCACCGTGATAGATTTATAATTTTCCCACATGTCACCATTAATTGTGTTTTTATTGTGGTTGTGCGCAGGCTATGGGGAGGGATACACTGACCTTGTAATAAAAGGGACGTTTGAGGACAGGAAGTTCCTGGCATTGTACATCAAGTAAGTTGAAAAAAACTGCTCTTGTTGACAAAAAAAACACCCGAAATCTGATAAATGTAACTTCTTTAATGAATATGTCCAAATATGTATGTGTTAATTTTTTTTCTACTTGTAGGAATGATGAGGTCATAGCGGCAGCGAGCCTAAACTTCGACCCAGCAGTGTCTGCGGTCGCTGAGAGGTTATCGGCAGGAAAAGTCATCACAAAGAAAGAGGCTGAGTAAGTAAAATCTGTCTGTGTTTGTGTCACTTTCCTTCTTTCTTTGAATCTGTTGATAATTCTAGTTGAACACACTTTCAAGAACGGATGAGAGTATGTTCACATGTATTGACAATGGACAAACAAAGGGGAACAAAGTATCTTTATAATGTTTATGGACCTCTAACAAGGAATTACAGGAACAAATCTCCAGTTTAGATTGATGACTTGTAATTGACAGAAATGATAAAGTTATATTTAAAACTAATTAGAACAATATCCCACTGAAACATCATGGGAAATGATAAACCTTAAAATAATGATTGTTTTTAAATATGTTTGGGGGGCATTTTTGCCTTTATTATCAAGGAGACAGCAGAGAGCTGACAGCAAATGAAGCCCCATGATCACACTCAAACCAGGACATTGTAATCACAGCTTCTTTAACCCCCAGACCACGTGCCTCATTTAGAGGTTTCTTTGAACAAAAGTCAGAAAGAAAGTCAACTTTATTCCCCTTAAAAGCTGCTACACATTAACAGTTGTTAACGTTGTTAATAACCATTGTTAAGTTACGACTGTATTTCTTGTCCAGGTAGTAAAATGAAGGAAATGATGTATGCTGTTGCTCTTTGTGTAACTACAAGCAACATATTAAAATATAAAATATTGGACAGTAACATACATATTGTATATACCAATATAACTGATCACAAAATCATTTTGGGTTACATTCTGCAGATGGAGCTACCTCAGCATTAAACAGCAGGCAAGCTCAGTTAGCAACTAGCTGGTGAACACATAGGAGCATTTAGAAGCTAAAGAGCCAGATATTTACAAGCTAACAATTTAAAAGGTGATGATATTTCAGTGTTGTGTTCATAACCTGTTTCCACTGCCCCCAAGTGGCCATAAAAATCAGTTATTGCAGGTTTATGTGACCCTGGTTTTTATTTTTCTTTATCTTGAATGTAATGGCACTACATGAGAGGAACAAACTCCGCCTATCAAATGATGTAAATTCACACAAAAAGCATGTCCTCTCTCCTTCCTGTTCCTGACAGATCAGATGACCTGAGCTGGCTGCAGTTGTCCTGATCTTTCCTCCACTCATCCACTGAACACGTCACCTGCACGATGTCGACATGCAGCCAGAATGTCCGTCGTCCGTCTCTCCGTCACCGCCGCTCACACCAAGGACAAAGAGCTTGGAGACTTGGATTCAAATGTCTGATTCAGAAGAGACAGACTTCACCGGTGGTTTATATTCACAGTGTTGAAGTATTGGATTTAAACTGTACGTCATACAGTCAGGGTTCATGTGAGTGGGGCTCCATCATGCAAACAACAAATACCTCAGAGGATGCAGCTTTTGGGACTTCTTTTTATTTATCTTATTATTTTTTATTATTTTATCAGATTGTATTTTATTTTTATGGCTTCATGTCTCCAGGGGTGTTTCAGTAACAGTCCAGAGACATCACATATAAGATGCCTCAGTATTAATATGTGAAAGGCTGATGTACGCTGCCTTTTACTTGGATGGTGCTGCTGGAAAAACACAAGTGACCTTAATGCCCACTGCAGCCATGTACGTGGTCCGGTCAGTGAGTCGGAGGGGGGGATTAGGAGAACAGAGGGGGAGCGTTCAGCTCTTTGAAGCAGAGATGCTGAAATAGGCAACGGTAACAAAAACACACCAACTGGGAACAATGGGCCTTTTCGACAAACAGCACACAACGGCAGCGTGACAAAACCTTCACAAAAGAAATGCTGTGTTTTCCTCTCGTTCTCCCCTCGGTCTCTCTGCTGATTTATCACTGTCTTTACCTCACACCTCTTTTCCACCTCCACGTTTACTCCTCGCTTCACTCCCCTTCCCGTCGACAGCACTCCTCAGTTCACTGTACCCAGGGTTCAACTGATGCAGACTTTTCAAGGCCAGTACCAATTATGATATTTTAGGATTGAAGGTGCCAGCGGCTTATATTTTGTACTAATGTTGTATGTAAAAGATTTTAAACATTACAAGATTTTCTTTTTCTTTGCGTAGGGAAAGCTTAACAGTATTTTGATTGTGATCAGAATTTAAATTCAAAATTCGTCATCACACCCATGTTAATAGGAATGGGTGACATGGATAAAATCTTTATATCATATCATATCATATCATATTATATCTATATCTATATTTATATCTATATAGATATAGATATAGATATATAGTTTTAGATTTATTTGGATAATCAATTGAGAAATCATTAATGGAAAAGATTACCTGATATGAGACTAATAGAGCAAATTCAATACCTGACAAATCAAGATTCTTGAACAAAAAATTATATTCAAAAACAATATTTCTATAGTTCCAGATCATAACAATAATTTGTCTGCTATATATCATCACACATGTTAAATGAATGGCTAAGCTCACAGATAATTATGGATCCACTCTTGAGGCTAATTGTAAAATAAGTTACATCTTTCTGGCAGACTGCCCTGATATTCCTGCAACCTGCATTTACAGCAAGTAACACCTTCAAATTCAAATGTATCTACCAGGAACCGCCTTATACTTTGCACCCAGACACATTGTTACAGTAATTAGCAACTATTATTTTAGCATATTAGGAATTCTTAAGGCAAGAAAAATATAATATCAGTTTGTGCAAGGCGTTCTTTGCCTCTTTTAAGATTAAGAAGAAAAGCTACAGTGCTGAATACCAGTCCTCTTGTTAGTAATAGCTTTGTTATCAATGCAAAGTGAACCCTGATGCCCAGGGAGAAATAACAGGGATGTACTTGTCATTTAAACTTTTCGTCTTATGTTTCACATTGTTCATTCATTAAAACAAAATAATCTCAGGCACAACAGTATCGTCTCTTTTGCATCCATAGACTCACGACTTCTCTGCCATCTATCATCCAGCAGCGGTAGTGTTTCTAAGATTTACTGCTGCATGGACGGGAACAACAAACCACAAATAATCTCTCCATCTTTGTAAATTCAGTTGTATAATTACAAAGAGTCACATAATTTGTTTTCTAAATAACATCTAGGATTATCCACACTGTGCACACGTTACATCTCAGAGACAGCAGCGTTGATTCAGAGGTTTTCCAGGATGAAACAAACCACAGAGGTAAACTACATCAACATCATCATGGCTATTAAATTAAAACTTTACACTGAAGATATTATTAACACACCACCACTGCTCAGTCAGGAGATCAGACTGTATATAGGATTTTTTGAAGATGTAGCTTTTTAAAGTCTCTTTAAAATGGTATGAGGTGGAAGATTACATCCCTGGCTGGATTCAGGACTTTGTACATTAAAACAACAACAACAGTTTGAGTTTTTCAACACATTTTATTAGATACTGTGACATTATAGTAGCACATTGTTACAGTCCCATTAAACAGCTCCACAAACTCTGGTGGATGGCTTTCATTACAAAAGAAGAAGAAGAAGAAGAAGAAGAAAAGGGAACTGCTGACCTGTATTTTGTTCTTACACTGCAGTCCTCTGACAGTCGTGGCACTGTATGGATACGTATTTTGTACCTGACAGAGAATGCGTTTCTATCGGGTGCTTTAAAGGGTACTGAATTGGCATCATGCTCAATTTGTCTTCAGTCCAACGTCTTAGCGTCACCCAAGGATCTTCACTCTGTGCCTAAATCTATTTTAATCTGTGAACAAATAAAGCCTGGGATGACTAACAGCACAAGGCTCTCGTTTGTTTCTTTTATTCAGTTTGGGCTCAAATGCAGCAATGAAGCAGCCCCCTGTTGTTCAGATTCAGTCAAAGCCCTCTTTGCTTCTCTTTAGGAAAAGTCTATCTCAATGCATCCTGGGTTTCTTTCACCAGAGCCTCTCTGTGTGCGATGTAACGCCGCCGCCTGTTGGCCCTGTACAGCTCCAGCCTCTTCTCCTCGGCCTGGGGGTCCTCCAGCAGTCCCTCCCACCTCAGGCTCTCCCTGGCAGGGGCGCTGAGCTCTGCCACGTACCCCTGCGCCGGAGCCCCGCTGCCACCTGTTTTGTTTGACGCGGTCAGCGGGGCCGGGGAATCCTTGGCGTGCTTTTTGCTCCTCCGGCCGCTGCCAGCAAGCGTCTCTTTGTCCTTCTTACTGAGCTTGGGCGCCTGGCCTCGGGGCTGACCCAGACTCTGTGGGGGCAACAGGGACACTTGCAAGGTCTCAGGAGACAGAGATACAGCCTCAGGTTTCTCTGTAGGGAGGCAACTCAAAACATGTAGGCGCACCAAAGCAAAGCAGAGTTTATATTACTAATGACTCCCTCTGGAGTAATGGTATAGTTTACAGTAATGAGCTGTAATAGGCCAGCAATAGGTAGTGACTTGGGGGCCTTTTCTCTAATGACGTATTCGCCACCACATGATCCTCATACTTGTGTTTACATTGTGTTCATTTACAGCAACCTTGGCTTGAACTGCCAAAGCGGTGATAGGGTCACTTCAAATGATTGTTTTTCCAGTTCTCCAACTCTGTAGCATGACTAATTATAAATGTGTGCTGTGAGGGAGATTTTAGGGCTTTCTGGCTTTTCATTATGTGACAGTTTATATGAGAATACTTTCTGTGATCCTCCATCAGGAATTTGAGAGGAGCTGCTTTTAATAAAAAAATGTGGCACAATCATTTAATTTCCTTCACTGTAACAAAACCTCGAGTCCCAAATCTATCTTTCAATCCTGCATGTTTGTGCTGGGAATGCAGGAGGGTTTCATTTTTCCAGATTCCAATCTGGTTTGTCTTGTCATGTTGCAGGCAGTGGACTCTTGACATGTAATACATATTAAATCCTTTTTAGAAAAAAGTGAATTTAGAGCTTTTAAGCTACTTAAAGACTAGGCAACATACTTTAATGAAAGTCTTGATGAATGAATAAAGTCTTTTCGCTTGTACTAGAGACTGAATAAACCAGTCTATGCGCTCTTAAATAGCTTAAAAGAAATGCATTTCTTATCTCTCAGTCAAGTCTCTAATAAAAGCTTCAAATGCCCCACAAAATAAATGCAATTAATAGTAACAAGTCTATAAGGTGTTGACTGATGTCAGTGACAATGATGGAACAGTAAACAGGCCTGCTATCTGCATTACTATACTGTAGCATAATACAAGAAAAAAATTTAAAATACTCCATCGTGTCCTTTTGCAGGCTTTGAAAAACAAAATCATTAATTTTGAAGAATGGATCTGAGTCTGCCACCATGCACTAAAAGGTGTATTTACCTGTATTTTCTGGAGGAGTGGTGGAAGCAGTGGCTTTCTTTCTTTTCTTCTTCTTTTTCTTCTTCCTTTCAGAGCTCCCGGGTGGTTGGACCAGCTTACAGTTTTTGTCCTCTGGCATGATGATAGTCTTGGCAACCGCACACACACACACACACACACACACACACACACACACACACACACACACACACAAGGGGCGGATGAATAGGTCTGTGCAGGCTCAACAAGTCAACCGACTCTGAAGACGATTGTGCCTGAGGATAAAATGCTTCTCAGGTGAATCCTCTCACTTGCCGCAACACCATTAAACTGGAACATTACCAAGTACATTACCTGGAAATCTTAGTTTCCTCACAAGAAGTGGGGCTGTGCGGCGAGTATCAGCTGCTGTTGCCCTTCAGACCCACCACAATATTTTTGAAATACGTTAAATTCTACAAAAAAGCAGAAAAAAGCTGGAAAATGCTACATGCTACATTGCTATATTGGATATTTCGTATTTGTTGTTGCATTTCCACAATCGCGCTTCACCGCCGCGTTGCCAGGTGACGCGTCTCCGTGGCAACAGGACACGCCTATTCACAGCCGGGTAACTTCTCGCGAGAACAACATCTCGTTTGGTCTCTACCGGAAACATTGTTTATCTCATTCTTAATAGCTGTGTCCCAATTCAGGGGCTGCAGCGTCTCTTCTGGTAAATGAATCACAGGAAGCTAACTCAACTCAAGAGACTCAAGTCTCTGTTTTCCCCCTTCATATTCATTGTTTATAGACGAATAAAACAAAGCAAGACGAGGTTATATAATATATTTAGGCTATACAAACTATAACAAGGTGTGGTACCCACTAGGTAAATATTTAAGGGCTGGACACAATAACAGAAACATCCACAGCCTAATGGTGTGCCATCCAAGCGTTGGTCTACAGCCTAGAATCTCCCCCTTTACTGGCTGTAGCTGACTGGAAAGCCATGTAAATATGTATGTAATAGTGGGCGAATACACACTTGTAATTCAGTAATTGGGGCTAAAATATGAGTGATCTTTATTTCACCTGCTTCTGGGAAGATTGGACAGACACTGCAGCCCTCTGGTTGACAGAAAACTAATTTGATCAACATTTCAACTATATGCTTCCTGTCGTCACAGTGAAATAAAATCTCAACACAAGTGAGCACACATGATCATCAGATGAAACCAGAGCAGTGTGAGACTAGTGATGTGTAGTTCATGAGTAAGTAGTTCAATGAACTACTTCTTTCCTATGAACTAATGTGAACTATTCCTCTCAGAGACTGAGTAAGTCGTTCATTTGGCCGCACATGCGCATT